>JAQGBH010001530.1:0-31730 GCA_034698265.1 Sminthurinus aureus | reverse complement strand
AGCATGTCAAAATCTGTCGAATGGTGTAGGTTTCATTTAAATCCGCCACTAGTCACTGAAAAAGTTGCATTGTGAGATTTTTTTGAACATCTTTTTGTTTTTTGCGAAGGCGGATAGAAATCAAAGAATGCGTTCATTTTATTTTGTTCTTTGATGTAGTTGTAAGCTGTAAGTTGTAAGTTGTAGCTATAGTGAGAGCATGGACTGTGTGGATTCTGATTGTGTTTTGTGCTTCTTTCCTTTCTCTGGTTCTTGTTCTTTCCCTCGTCTTTTTTCTGGTCTGATTGTCTGGCTGGCAGAGTTAATCCTTTTTATTTTTTTCCATTTTCTCGTCATTCCCCCTCTGAATTCTCACAGTATAATTATCTGCATACTGCATACAGTCAGTACAGTAGCTACACTACCTACATTTTCCAGATAACGGTGAAGGTAAAGGTATCCTTCTATAATGTATAATGTATACGTATAATTCTTAGTCTTGCAGTCTACATCGTCATCCTCATCGTCCTCGTCATTATCTGATATGGCACATCCTAATAGAGACTCTTAGTTAGAATGAGTATGAGAAAGGTGTATCTCTAGTCTCTAGTCTGTAGTCTGTAGTTTGTCTTCTATCTCTGCCTCTGAATAGAACAAGAACAAGAAGAAGACGGAAGAAGAAGAGTGTGAGAATAAAATGTGAGGTGGGAGGGTGATGATGATGATGGGATGTGCAAAGGCTATTTACATGTACAACGCACAATACAGAGTACAGTGTACGGTGTACAGATATCAGTGAAAGAAGTGAGTGCGAGGGAGAAAGTGTAATTTCTTTTATGTGAGGTAGACAAGGGAAAAGGAAAAAGGAAGGCGAGAAAACATGAACAAGAGAGGAGAGCAGTTCTGCATACTTCCTTTCCATGTATATTGTACATCTTCCGCTGTGTAGAAATAGAGAATAGAGTGTAGAGTGTAGAATGAGTAGAATGAAGGAGCCGGAAGGGAGATAAGGAAATAGCAAGGGGCAATTAAAGCCAGCCTTCCTTCATTCCTTCATTCGCTCATTCATTCGTTCGTTCGTTCATTCATTCACTCATTCAGTTTCACTTCTCACTTCTCACCACTCTGTAGGTTTGCCTTAGTCACTAGTGAAATACGAGAGATAGAGAAAGAGAGCTCTCCAAAATGGAATGTATCTAGTATCTACGCGAATACTCCACACTTTTCCCCAACATCCCCTTTCCTTTGTTTCTTGTGTGATTTCACCAGAAATTTTTCTTGCCTTTCCTCATACATTTCATTCCTTTTTTTTTGTTTCAATGCAAGTGCGTTCTTTTTTCCTTTTCTTGTTCCCTTTCCTTTTCCTTGTCTTGTCTCGCCTCAATTTAAATTGAAGTAGTCAAATACTCAAATCAAATAATAGTATGCATAATGTATGTTGTATAGCCGAGACTCCAGATTCTAGATTCTGGATTCTATATTCCAGACTCTAGACTCTGAGAGAATTGAGGCTTGTGAATCTAGACGCTAGACGCACATTGTCACTTTTTCACTCTTTTACTCATTTACGCACTCTCCCACTCAACCAGTCATTCATTCATTTTATTGTCAGACTTTTTTATTCCGTTTTCCTTTCCTTCCTTTTCCCCTGTCAAAAATTACCGTGTGAATTGAATGATGATGATGATGAGGAAAATGACACAACTTGATTGCTCTTTTCATCCAGTACATACAGGATACAACATGCAACACACATAGTATCCTTATTTTGCTTTTTATAATAATGATGCGTCACTTTCATCATCATCATCATCATTATTCTTTTCCCCATTCAACTGAAACGGATTAGCAACAAGAAAATAATAATAATAATAATAACAATAGTAAAATAGTCACTGTAAAGTGTAAAGTCCTCTTTACTAGGATTTCGGGTAATGAAGCTGAACACTGAACACAGTGAACACAGAACAAAGAACGTTGAAAGCTGAATGCCTTTGATTATGTCAATAATCATCTTTCATGCTTGAGGAATCCTAGACAAAATAGAAAAATAATATTCTCCATTTTTACGAAATTAAATGGAAATAAATTAGTTTTTCAGAGTCCAGAGAAACGTAACATTCTTTCATATTAATTCAAAATATTTGGCATTTGGAGTTGGATTTGAAGTTGGCTGAAGCATCCTGAAAAAACACTCGAGTCTGATTCTTGGTTCTTGTTCTAGAAGTCTAGTAAAGAAAGCAACTGACTTGCCTGTAAATTTGTATTCAATAGGGAGAAACATCCGTTATGTAATTTCTACTTTCTAGTTTCTAGTTTGTGAGATTTTTTCTAGTGCCCTTGTGCTTTTGTGCTCTGTTCTCTGTGCTAATATAACATTAATGAATAAGACTGTTAAAACATGGGATTGGATTGGGATCGGTGGAAAGAGAAGGGAAAACTTGGATGGAAGTACAAGTAGAATACTTATTTCTGCATTTAAGTAACTTGCCGCGTTTATCATTTACGTATTATAGTTACAGTGCTAGAAGCAGTAGCCAAGTATGAAGAATCTGCACCATAATTTCAGCTCTTGTTCATTTGTTTGTTTTTTACACTCCTTCACCGTAATTGAGATTGAACTTTTACTCTTTTCTGGAAACTTTGTCAAAGTCTGACAGCAAACAAGGAAAACACACCCCAAAAACTCCACCCATGAAAGAAAATTCAGTGACAAAAACTGTAAATTTTTGTCTGTACTTTTCCACACTGCACGCGACTGTACAGTGTACATTGTACATGTAAATTCATCTCTTGTTCTTAAGTTTTAGTTCAAAAACATTTCTGTACATATTCGCGTCATTTTTTCCTTGCTCTTTCTCTCTTTCGCTTTTGTTCAAAATTCCTCCTTCAAACTTGCTCGGTGTAATATATTGCATCAGTTGATGGATTATATCCGTAAAGCCCTCATTCATTGTCCATACGATTGAACGTCAAACGTTGGACGTAAAAAGGGCAATACGTCAAATTTCGTTCCTGTCCTCTACAAAGTCCACAACACACACAGCATTTGTTGCGATTTTTTAAAATACTTTGAAATTTGAATCCCTCTTCAGGGTGTTGAGTTTTGAGTGTTAAAAGTGTTGATATATGTACAATGTGCTTTGTAAGTTGTGTATTGTACAAGTTGAATGGGTGTTCAAAATTCTTGGAACTTGTTGTAATTACCGAATACCAAATACGGTGTAGAGTGTAGAGTGTAGAATGTAGAAGTTTCTGATCAATAATCACGGAGGCAGGAGCGGAAAAGGAAGATGTTATATATATCATCAGCTTGTATTTGTTTGTAAAGGTAAACGTAAGCGTAGATGTGTAAGCTTCAGGTTGAAGTTTTAGCTGTAATCTGCCAAATGCTAATTATACCAGGAACGCATCCTGGTATAATTATAATTGGCCCATATAAAATGTAAATGACGTTTGGAATTGGAGTCGGATTTGGATTTGGGATCAAGAATCAAGAATCAAAAGGTGTGCAATGTGTATTTGTCTGTCAGGTATTTTCTGTGCATGTTTAGTGTTTAGTGTTGAGCTGTGTTGTGTTGAGCATTGAGCATTGAGCAAGGTTCCCCAATGAGTAACAAATCATGGGTCGCAGCACGGATTTTTCATCGAAATCCAAATTAGAATCCAAATCAGAATCAAAACCAGAACTAGAGACGGAATCATTGGAATATCCAAAATTTTCTCCCAGTTAAATTAAGACCCCTGATAACATGGAAACACACAAATATACACACACTATGAAATTAACGAATTTCCTTGGACAAGCACGCGATCACTCTTCGGCACACCCCACCGTCTCCCTTTTCCACCATTTACTTCATCAGCTACCATATATTCTATTGTACATTGTATTGTTTTGTACAGGTAGATTGTAGATGCATCAGTACTCCTAGATCCTAGACGCTATACTCTGTACTCTGTACATGATGCATTATGCATATTGAGTTGAGATTTGAGTGAAACTAATGAAAGGCACAGGAGCAAGATACCGAATACAGAATACAGATGTTAAATATCGTGCAATTTCAACTTTTTTTCTATGCCTCTGCACAATATACAATGTACATGACGATAACATGCTACAAACTACAAACGGTACATTTTTTTCTGTTCTTGGTCTTCTTGTTGAAAGCTGAAACCTCTTGGTCTTCTTGTCTGGTTGTGCGTGTACATATGGAATAGAGAAGTAATACGTGTGTGCAATAATAAATGTTAAATGACCATGTCAGTTTTCATGTATGTGAAATGTGAATATTTCAGTTGGATTTGGATTTGGATTTGAATCATTTTTCTCCCTTTGCATATTTTCTCCAAGCTACATGAGTCAAGCCAATCCAAGCCAAGCTGTGAAAGGTTCTCAATTATGACTGTTCTTTTTCTTTCACCATATATTTTAAATGACGCGTCAGATAAGATCATCAAATCAAGACAAATCCACATCTGATAAGCAATTAGAATTAGAATTATACTCTAAAGGGTGCGTGTCCTTTTTCCCCCTTTTCCACATTTTCCTCCTTCCAAAACACTTTGATTTCTCGCTCGCCCTTTCCTTCTTTTCTCTTTTTTCTCTTTTCTATATATCCTTTATCAATCCAGTTAACATTCAACTTTTATTTTTACCGTCTAAATCCTACAGCCTAAATCCTACAGTCTATACTTTTCACCATACATGTAGAGAAGATGATTGAAAGCCACTGAACAAACATTCAATGATAGCACAAGAGCAATAGTGTGGATAAACTTGAGTAAATAAACCAACTGGAAAACATTTGAATCAGAAATGGGGAAAAAATGTTGATTTTTTAATGCACTCACCAACAAATCACAAATCAACAATCAAGGCATGGTGCAAAATGATGACGATGACGTCTGACGAGAAAGATAAGGAGTTGATTAAACGTTTGATTTTGACTCTGATTTGAATAAGGTTTTTAAATGTACTGAGAATTGCATTTCCATGTTATGCACGATATTTGACTGCATTCTCATTATGCGTAATTGCACTGCAATCTACAAACTAAGGACTACAACCGACGAACTTGAAATCCAGAACTGAGAATTAACAAGGTGATGGCGGAAAGTAATAACATGTGCTGGATTTTCGTCTAGACTTGAAACTTGAAACTTGAGATTTGAGACTGGATAAATTGATAAACTGATTTTTTCGTTGTAATCCTTGATCTTTATTTTGTTTTGAGTTTTGAGGATCTTCGAATTTGATTTCATACCAATTGGTCTGATGATAAAATTACCCGAGTATGTTTTGTTTTCTCCACTATTGTTCCAGCATTTACTCAGATTACATGATTCTGCACTCTAATCCAGTCCAGTCCAATTCAGTCCAATCCAACAGAATACAATCCGTTGAGATTGGTCCTTTGTGATGCATATGTACTATTTACATACATTGGAACCTGATTACTTTCTGCCGTCCATGTCTAGCGTCTGATTGTGAACTTTCACCTTCTTGCGATCTACTTAAGTATCTATAGTTGATACTTGAACTACCTTCTTGACTTATGCAGTATGCAGAATGCAGAACGTAACTACAAAGAGAAAATGTTACAGTTAGTACAGTGGAATAACTTACATGTGAGGAAAATCTTGGACGTTTTGTTGACTACCAAATCTGGAACCAGGAACACCTATCGCATTATGCAGGGAGAATGTAGGAACAAACAAATTATTTGTTTATTTATTTATTTTTATACTTGTGAAGGGAGAGAGTAGAAATAGGTCAAACATCAACATCAACATCAAGCAGTGTGTGAGCGTACGAGTGTGTGTAGCAAGTACTAGAACAGCAAATAGGGAATAGAGAATAAAGTACATGGCAAATTTTCTCAATCTCCGTATTGAAACAACACACAACGCACAAGACACATGTATAATGTACAATGAATGACTGGAGAATGGAGATTGGAGTATGGAGTATGGAGTATGCAGAATGTAAAATGTAGATTTAGGGAAGAAAAAGGAAGATGTTTTATGTTTACCTTAGATTTCATATATGATAATAATATGTATAATGACTGCGACTGCACGTGGAATAAGTGTTCATTGTGATTTATAAGGAGTTTGCTCTATATCCATTTCAACCTACCATTCCAAAATCGGAAATCTAGGTTCCAGGTTCCAGGTATACCACATATCTAGACCATTCCATTCTACAGGCTTTCAACGGTACACTGTAAACAGATAGAACTTGGAACATTCTCCACTGTAGTCTGTACTCTGTAGATTTCCCTGCTATAATGCTTTTGCGTGGGAATAAACGAGAACGGGAGGAATTATATTCCTATTCCTATTCTTAGTCCTCGTATTCGTATTTGTATTCGTGCTCGTTGGGATTTACAATAAACTATGTATGTATTATGCCAGGTGTTCTTTCACATTTCTAATTAGAAATATGATGAATGTCATTTTTGGAGAGCGAGAGCAGGAGAAAAAGAGAAAAAGTATGAGAAAATTTAGGATTTAATAATAATAATAGTGCTTTCTCCTTTTCTCTGTCTCTCTGTTTATCCAAATAGGAACAGGATAACTTTGGAATTTGAATTACACATAAATATGGAATTATGGAATATGAAATTGCACATGAAAAACTTTCCTATTCCACTCCGTCTGCACATTTACGCAAATGTAAAATTGACGTTTTCTCAGCCTGCCTGTCTGTCTTGCTATATCGTATTCGTTTAGTATGTAGTATATACGGCAGTTTATGTGTTTACATGTGTCTACAAAAGTTTGAATTTAAATTTAAATTTAAATTAAAATCAACATCCAAATCAAGTAAAAGATCTGTACAGTTTATAATAATATAAGAGCATTGTGTAATCGGATCTGCAATTAGCAATCATTCATTCCTTTTTGCATTCTTTATTTCAATGTTCTGCATTCCAGATTTTGGACTCTAAATGCAATGTCGATGGCTATCTTATCTTTTTTGTAATTGTTAGGCTCAGATTTCAATCTGAAATAAATCTTGACATTTTCTTTGCTTCGTCAGTGCACTTTTCTTGTTCACTGCATATGTGTCTAAAAAAACAGGCTTTTGTGCCGAAAAGTGTTTAATTTTTAGTTTAATTCATACACGAAATTTTGGCTAGCGAGCCCATTCCGAATCTAGAATCTAGAAAATGAATAAATCCACATAAATGTAGAACGTAGAATGTACACTGTACACTGTACATTGTACATGTACAATGTACAATGTAGGTAAATGCAGACGCAATAATTGAGCGTTTGATTTGAGAATTGAGAAGGAGTTTTGACGTTTTGACTTTTCCTTAATTCACGACGCCTGACTATCATTAGCCATGTTGATTGCTATGATTTGTAATGTCTGGAGTCTGCACTTTTTGCAATAAAAACAGGGGAAAGAAGGAAAAGTGCACATGTGCTACAACGTACATGTGTTATGCGTATAGAAAAGGTGGAGTTCTCTCATTTTGTGACTCGACTTAAACACTAGTATTGGAATCAATTAGACTTTTTTTCATCCAACAAACTTTCACTTTCCCCTTCCACTCTATTCTATTCTATTCCACCATCTGCCATAACGTGTAAAGAAAATAGACCTCCCACAATCACATCAAATCAAATCAAATCCAATCAATGCAAGGGAAAGTCAAAGTCAAAGTCACACGTTCCGTGAACTTGAATTCTTTTTATTTCCTAAATAACCGTAGTTTTCAACCATTTTGACTCAAGTCTGTAGTCTGTAGTCAGTAGTCAGTGGTCAATAGTCACGTAGACACGTGTAATGTTTTGGCCTATTCTTGGTCGTTCAAGTTGGGTTTGTCGATAGTTTTTTTTAGAATCTAAAAACATGTTGTTACATCTTGACTGTCTAATGCCAGAGCTAAATTGTACGAGATTTCCCTTTTCATTTTTTTCAGAAGGATTACTCTATGGGTTGTATTTTTTGGGAGGACAGAAACGTAGAAATTTCCCTATGGAAAATGAGAAGATTGCAGATCAAGTTTGTTTGGAATTTGGACTGACGGAATTTTTGTACACAAGAGGCTTTTATTTGTGGCCAATATTGGAATGCTAAAATGTTGGAGTATTGGAGTATTGGAGTGTTGGAGTTCTTCCCCTTTCTTCATAATACATGTGAATCTGGCTGTTTTTCGGTTCGGTTTGGGTTGTGGAATGGAATGGAGAACTTGGGGAAATTCCCTCAGTGCCGAAACCAATGTGCGGTGTGTGTGTATGTTTGGAGTGTTGGAGTTGAGTGGAGAGTGAGAGACCATAATTTAGCATGTCAAAAAGTGTTGTTTACGACCCATGCAAAGCATAGATCGAAACCATCACAATTGATTCACACACCAACTCAAACCCAAACCCAAAACCAAATCCAAAAAAACTCACTTACCCTTTACTTTATTTTACTTCCCCGTACTTTTATCAAACCAAACCAAAACCAAACCAAGCCAAACGGACTTCCACTACTGGATTTGAATTCAGATTTGGTTTTCGTTTTGGAATGGAAAACTCCGCCTCAGCTCCGATTATCAAGGATTAACAACAGTGAACGTACCATGTAGATTCTAGGTTCTAGATTCTAGATTCTGGATTCATACATTAATTTTTCTTGTTTCTTTGAGACCCAGTTCCCAGTTAAAAACTCGAGGGTGCAGAATGGAGGGAAATTTCTCCAATTTTAATTGTCACCTGGATTTATTAAGTTAATAATAGGTCATTAATAATCATGTCTATATTTCACCACCGTACTTTTTCTTCCCTTCTCTTTTCTACTTATGCCATTCCATTATGCCATTTCGAAGGAGAAAGGACGTACAGAAATTTCAAAAAGGGTCTCAAGTTGAATATTTAATTTCTACATTTTTCACTGACACAGTTTCAAGTTTGTGACTTTGGAAATTGGAGTTTGGAACACACCTCTGCAAAATGAAGAACAATTTGAATATTTCATTACTCGTTCCCTGAAAAGTAAAAGGGAAAGGGAAATTAAAGGTAGCGGTAAAGCTCAATAGAATTTTGCGAATAAATAAATACATAAATTTGTGGTGCTAGGAAACGCCTTAATTTTGATTTGAATTTTGAAACTGCGGAAATCACTCTACATGAAAATGGATAGAGATCCGGAATCCGGAAAAAATGAGGAATGATGTATAAAGTACCTACAACCTACCTACGCACAACACATGTATAATCCTTCATACACCATACACCATAGACCATAGACCATACACATAGGATATTTAATATTTATGCTTCCTTACATACGTACATTGTACAACAGATTACTTGAGGAAAAAATGTGAAAGTTGTGTATAAATAATTTTGGGGAAAAGCAGGAGCTGAATGTCCGCCTCCATGCTCCATGTCCGCTCTATTCTGCCGCTTTGTGTTTTCCTTTTCATTTCTCCATACTCCATCGTCCATACTCTCTCGATTCAAAATCCACTGTTCGTGGACTCTGTAAGAGTGTAATGTATGCAAATAATGCAAACATGAGTGAGTCTAAATATCACACATGTTTTTAGGATTCCTTTTCGAATTTCCTCTTTTTCCTCTTTCCTATTTCCAGTTGAAACTGGAACTGTGTAAAAGTAGTTATTAGAATGTAGATAGAATGTAGTGGACGCCGAGGTCATGGACGCTCAAAAGTCTCCAGGGTCATTACTTTCACATAAACATGACTTGGAATTCTGGTACATGCATCTAGTAACTGGAGTCCAGCTATGTATCCCAGCTCCCAGTTCCAAGTTTCAAGTACAAAAGACCGGTCCGCTATTAATTCACACTCGCTACACACAACGCACAACACAATGAGCAACGAGCAATGAATGAACTTGAGACTAGAGAGGAAAAATTGAGAATGCGGAACACGCACTCCCAGCCAATGATACATTGTTCCATTTCCTCCCCATAATAAGTCTAACCGCCAAATGCACACACTTTCACTCCCTCACACTCACTCTTCTCCACCTCACAACTCTTCAATCTCAAACCGTGTTGTTATGAAAGTACTAGAATACTCAAATGAACTGCACTTCACAACGCATTTGTATTCGCATTCTAGAGCTTCAAAATTTACAAACTATTTACAAATAAAATGGGAGAAAGCAAAAAGAATATTGAAGAATACAGATATTCCGTTTTATGGAGATACTACAATAGCGTTAATATTGAAAAATAACCATGACAACAACAACATTGCAAGAAATGGAGTAAATCTATAGGAATTTCTATACAAACAACAAAAGAAAAAATCAGAACAAGAGCCAGACATCAGTTCTAAGACTGGAAATTTAACCAATTGTACACGATTTACGGGTTAAAATTAGCAAGAGTCACAAAGATAAAGACAAAGACAAAGGCTCTAGAGAGAGAATCTTGGCGTTTCTGTTTTTTAAACCAGGCCAAATAACGATCCTTTGTATTGTCTGTTTTGAATTTTGTCACTCGGCTTGTAATTGTAAGCTGTAAATCCGGCATTCGGTTTTTGCTGAATCACTTTCTCTTTTCCTTTTGTCTCATTTTTGTTTATTTTTATTTTTAATTTAAATTCAATTCAAAGGCAAAGTCCTTGATAGAACATTCAAAATCCAAATCCAAAATGGCAATTTTAAACTACTACTTGCATCTTACCAAACTTCAAAGGCATTCGCGTTCTACATTCTGCTTGCAAAGACAAAGCCAAAATCTGTCTCTCTCTGTCATTTAATGCTTCATGGTTCGTTCTCCGTTCTTTGGTGCTTTCTACTTGTACTTGTTTGCGCCTTTCTCTATGCTTTGTCGATCGAAATCGAGGAAGAAGACGGGATGAGAACGGAGCAACGGAGCAACTGAGCAAGTTTCAGCGAGAAAGATCCAACAAGGATTTATTCTCAATCTAAATTTTACATTTAATTTTATTCACTAGAGCTTTGAGAATTGAGCATTGAGCATTGAGAATTTGGCGTTTAGCATCAAATGCGAATAGAGTTTAACGCTCAGATTCAAACTCAAGAACTTGAACGAGGATGGTTCAAAATCAAAGAGTTGTGATTTTCTTGCTTTGTTCACTTTCTCCGCTTGAAAACTCAAATCTCAAAGTTGAGCAAACCAAGAGCAAGAGCAAGAAAGTCAAAATGAAAGTCGGAGCAAGAGATAAAATGAGACTGTAAAAGAAACTGGAGCGTAAACTTTTGGGATGTTCACCCTCTTAAATTTTGTTGTCATAGTCCAAGCGATATAAACACTAAATACTGTACTATCAGACTCAAGCATGAGTATTCAACATTCCAGTCTGAAAAGCTAATCGCTTTGCAAATCAGATACAAAGATAAATGAGATGCATCCAGCATTTGAAAATTCTTGCGTACAATGTGCATAACATATTAAATAATCCCATTCTATGTAGACATTGTAACATTGTAGAGAAATATGTCAATTTCATGCAACTGATTTCTTTTTCATTCCAGATTTTCAAAGTTCGAGGTGACTGCTTCTACTGGACTACCCAAAGAAAAACTAGGGACAAAGCTACACATTGAACATTTGAGTACTCACAAAACTCTCCAACTATAGTAAATGAATTGGAGCTGAAGAACATGGTACGAGTTTTTAACCTATACATCTCTCTTGTTACTAATTTTAGGTCCTTTTGTGGAGCATTTGAGGTACATCCCCTATATAAATGTACAAGGGAGAGATGCTCCAGAAATAGAAAATGCTGAGAGTGTACATAAATACAAATTAACATTTGGTAAAAAATATCCCTGTCTCTGGATTTCAATAAAACGATTGCCACAACTAGTTAAAAATTTAAATGTCCACTAGATTGCGCCACCACATAATTTAAAATGTGTCCACGAGGTGTCGCTAGTATTCTACTGGTTGAAGTGCACTCTGTGTTATATATTTGTGGCAGACATGAGTAAAACGACCACGGCGAGCTTCGCGTCCTAAAAATACCAACGTTCATAGTTTCATACTTTATCATATTTAGTTTGTATTCAGAAAGATTATTTTGCTTCAATTACTGGTCTGAGAAAAACGGAGTATTTTTTCGATATCCAGTATAAAAGTTTTAATGCTCGAGTTTTTCTCTCACAAGTGAATCGGCGGATGATGATAATAATGTAGCTGATGGGACGTTGCGGGGTGTAGATTTAAAGTAGAGAAGGAGGTCTGACTTTGACTTTGACTGTCTTTCAGCAGGAGCCGTTATCACTGCAGAATGCAGTCTGTAGACTGTAGACTCTAGACTCTAGACTGTAGAATGAGGAGTGTGGATTTTAGAAAAGAAAGAGACGGTAACCCTCTTTCGTGTCGTGTCCCGTAGTTCATAGGATCCTGAATCCTGGATTGGATCTTGTTTTGGAGTGTAGAGAGAGAAGAGCTTGAAGGGTATTTTACCCATATGATTACATGATGTGCTCCAGGTTTTTTCCCCTCTCTTTTTTTCTCCATCTCTCACTTTATTTTCTCTTCTTTACTCTTCTCTGTTGGATGGCCGGAGAGCTGACTGTAATCCGTGGGATTTTAGAATATATTTACGTTCCATGAGACGTGCAAATAATCTTTTATTTTGGTCACGTCAAACTTTGAAGATGTCTCAGGAGGAGTTCGTTTTTCTTGAGTCTAGAGTCTAGAGTCTAGGGTCTAGAGTCTCAAGTCGCCAGTCTTGAGCTTGAGTCTGGAGTCTGGAGTCAAATGAAAGGAAAGGAGAGAGCGAAAAAAAGCAAGAAAGAATAACTGAGCAAAGAGACTGAGTGGTAAAGTGGTAAGAGAGTTGCGGGAAAAATCTAGTTTGTATTTTTTCTCAGGAATCCAAACTCCAAACTCCAAACTCGAAACCCCAGACCAACACCAACACCAACCAAATCCAAGTAAATGGAGAAAAAGAGCCAAAGATGACCAAATACCATTACAAAATACACGCACATACTCGCGTACATGCTTTTGTTCAAGCAAAATGTTCTTATACATAGAGATAGATATACGACAATAGGAATGTGTACAACTGCATTTTGCAATCTATACTCTAACAAGTAAGTAAAATTTACAGACCAGCCGAAACCCCGGGCCAATGAGTGAAATAATAGAGAAAGAGAAGTTGACGTCCAATTACAATATACAATGTACAATGCATAATGTACATACGAAGAAGTCTTAAACTGGAGTCTGGAGTCTGGATATTTGTACAGAATCTAGGATTTCTTTTAAGAGTTTAAGAATCGGGTTAAATTCGGCTGGTGACGAACTCTGAGTTCCAGAGAAATCCAAGAGGAAGAAACTGGATGAAACCTTTCCTCTTTCCAACAGGCTAAACGTATAACTGTGACTCGAACAGTGAACACTGGACATTGAACAAGGAACGCAGCGGAAAAAGAAGAAAAGTAATTTGTCCTTTTTTTCTGGGGAACGTTCTTCTTTGTCCAACTTTCTTTCTTTTACCACTTGTTCCAAGGTTCCGATTCCGATACGACTCGTCTCATTTCTCCCAACTCTCAATATAATTAACAAGATAATCACCTAGAATCCAGAATCTAGAATCTAGAATGAATTTAGATCAAGATTAAATTCTCCCTTCTCCTATCTCAATTTCAGATTCTCTATTCTATGCACTGGAAAATCTCGCACAAAACTTTACATCCTCATCTCAAATGCCAAATTAGACGGGCATGCATATTACAGCTGTCTCCAGTCTCCAATATCCAGTTCTATACAAAATAATGCATAATACATAGTGTATTTGATTCTTCTCAAAAAAATGAATGAATCACAGTCATAGTCTATAGTCTTGGTACTTGGTAAAAAAGGAGGGAAAAGTTGATGTACAATTGAGATGGAATGAAATTAGGTTTTGTTTGTTTGGATTTTTGTAGTTGACTTGTTTCTGTTTCCGCTCAGCTTTTGACTTAGTGACTCATTGACTCCCTCGTTCATTCACTCATTCACTCATTCACCCATTTGGATTTTGGAAGTGACAGTTGGAGAGTAAAATTTGCGGTGACGATTTCACTCCATTCCATTCAATTCAGTTCAAACTTTGGACTTGAGCTTGTATGTGTGTGTGTGTTTAATACCAGATTGGATTTGAATCAGGGTTGTGTTGAATACCGAGACCTACTACAAGCTCTACACTTCACACTGTACAGTGTACACTCTATTTCTACGTTCTAAACTCTACGCTTGAATCAGTTCACAGTCGACATTGGACAATCTACAATCTAGAATCTACAGTGCAGAGTTAAATCAATTGAATTCAATTGAAGAGAACGCAAGCGAGTGGACGGAAAGAGCGAGGCGAGTAGACTGCAAAAGCCGCACTCACAAGTCAGTCAACTGCAGGAGACAATCAAATGAACAAATGTTGTTATATTTCTATTTGATCAGGTTACCATCAAATTCAAACACTTGTCGTTTTCCTTGTTCTTGTTGGCCTCATGTCCGCCAGGCTCATTCACAGGTTCTAGTTTCTAGTTTATGCCATCCAGTTTCTACATCAAAACCAAAAGGACGGATTGGAAAGTGCAAATCCATCTGCAAACTCGGAAATCCAAAATCCAAACTCCTTTATTTAGAATCACCTTGAACAAATTCACAAATGCGTATTTGTGAATTTGTGTTTGTGTTTGTGTTTCTGGTTCCATTTGTAGATGTGTAGTTGTATCCGCATTTGTATCCGTATTTGTATTTGTATTTGTATTGGTATTGTGGAAACAACAACAAAAGCAACAACAAAATGTACACAAGATACAAGTAGAAAGTGGAATGAAAAAGTTGTGTTGCATTAACTTTGGCTTGGCGGATCAATTGAGATCGATTCCCTTAAGCAACTCCCAAAGTCTCTCTTCGTTTCTCCTTTCTCTTTTGAACTGCTTATAAACTATTCATCAATCGAGCTAGCTCTTTCTACCGATACGAATCCAAATCCAAATGCTAGAATGCTAGAATGCTAGAATGCTAGAGTAGTAAAAGATATTGATTTGAGTTGATTCCTTCTGGATTGAAAATGTAAACAGAAACAGAAATAGAAATAGAAACACAACTATGAAATATGACAGGAATATCAGAAGGAGTTTTGAAGCTCCTTTTAAAATAACTTGACATGTAAGTAAAACTGAAAAACATTGTTCAGTTTTTTCTACTACAACTACTATATTGGTTTGGAAGGAAGGAGCAAGCTGCAGTACTGCAGTATTAGTATACTTGCAGTAGCTTTGTAGTGTGAGTCAAATGTGCAGCATACAGTAGGATATTTAAAATGCGTGATGAAACCCCGTTTGGCTTTGAGTTTTGAGTTTTGAATTTTGAAGCTGTTGAAATTCGTTACTGTTTTCTGTCTTCTAACTCCCAACTTCTAACTGCCTAGTACCTGGTTTTAAAATATGTGTACCTACAACCTACCTACAGGCAATGTATAATGCACATGTATGTGCTTGGTGCGTCGATAGCTGATAGTTGATAGTTGATACCTTTCGATTTCTCGTGTAAAGATAGCAGATAGATTAGGAGTCGACAGAAAGAGAGAGAGAGAGAAAGGGAATGAGAAAGGCGAGGGAAAGTGTTTGATCTTTGTTGTATCTCCTTGTACTTTGAGGCATCTGGCATCTTTTCAACTTAACTTTTCTTTTATCATCATGATTTGCATAGAGCATAGAGCATAGAGCAAAGGAGAAGAGAATCCAGTACCTAGAATCTAGAATCTAGAATCTAGAATTCAGAATCCAGAATCCAAAATCCATGGAATTCCAGACATGATCCTGCCAAAAAAGCTTTCAATCCCTTTTACTTGCTCCTATCAATATCTTTTCCATACCATTCCATTTCACCCCGTTCAATTCTCAATTCTCCATTCTCCATTCTCGATGCTGGATGCTGGATTCTCGATTCTCACCAAAGTCTGCAAGTCTGTACAACATTCCTTCCCTTCCTTTCCAATTCTGTCTGTCTCTTATCAACATCTCTCACTATTATACATAAAATGGAATCAAACTGAAACTGGCTGAATGAATGAATTGATGGTGAATATCCTCCAAAATTCATAAGTGAGCATTGAGAATTCATTTTACATGTTGAACATTAAAAACAAAAAAATCAGCCAAAAATGGCTGCCCGTTACGTTCTTCTGGATCTTCATTGTCCACCTGAAATGAGACAAGTATAAAAATTAAAGCTGCATTTGATATGCAATAAATGTAAATGAAAATCAGGGAAATCAAATTTTGTCACTACGTGCTCCTCTTAGTACTTAATACTGTCCCTTAATATCCGGGAATACAGATAGATGCTACATATTATAATATATCTGTACATACATTGTATGAAATACATGTCATTTTCTGTAAGAGAGGAAGGTGGCAATAGAGTTTGGAGGTGGGAGCTGGATGGTGGGTGTTGGGTGATGGTTGATGGGAGGCGTGAGAGGAATGTGAAAGTGTTTGATGGATTTGGATTTTGAAAAGGAGAAGAAAAAATTGAAGAGGAAAGCGAGAAGAACAAACAAGAAAGGAAGGAAGGAAATTTGACGGCCAAACTCTCTCTGTTCTCTATCTATCTAGATTCTAGGTGGAAGAGATCCATTAGGAATATTACTGTGAGAACAGAGAGAAGGGAGAGACAGACAAGAGAGAGGGAGTGAAAGTGGTGAAAGTTTTTCGTGAGTGAGTCCATCGAGGCAGCTTGGATAGTTTATAGTGGATGGTGGATGGTGGGTAGTTTCTGGTGATGATAATATTGACGTGTGAGTGTCGAGTGACAGATTGGAATGGTCAATCCGTGATGGATGATGTAACCATTACAAGAACCAAGAACACGACCGGACCGTACCGAACTAGACTGGTCTATTCTGTGAACGCTGGAACTGCAGTGAAGTAGATAAATATTTGAAATTCATAGTGATGTCGCCCAGTGAGAGAATAACAGGATAACCGAGAAAAACGAGTAGCATGCAGTATGTACTTTTACTCTCCATTTTATCTCTGTCTACCTCCTCCTCTGTCTCACCTCCTGCAGTGACCTGTGAGTTGTGAGTTGTGAATGTTGAATGAATACTGTACACTTTACGCTTTACGCATTTGTATATATGTATGTATCCTGATCCTTTGAATGGATCCGTTGCATGTATTGTGGCGAGTATTCTCATGTTAAACAGAATTCCAGAGTGACGTGTAAATATGAACATGAGCAAACTGAAACTGAAACTGAAACTGGACCGTGAATGTTAGACTGTTACTGTTAGACAGGGGACACACACGTCGACGTCGACGTTGGGTGTCCCTTACCATCATTTTTTATTTTTATCTCTCTCTATATTCTTGTGAGACTCTCTACATCTGACCACTTCCTTCCTCACTGTCACAGTTCAGCTCAACTCAGCTGAGTCCAGTCCAGTCCAGTCCATACCAGTCACAGGTCTAGCAGCAACAACCGTTTTCCTCCTGTTACGGTATCTAGTATGTGCTATCCATAAGGGTTCCTTCCCTTCCCCTCACACCACTTAAATATTAATGGGAGTGCAGTCGGCTGACCATTTAAAAGGGGGAGATGGAAAAATTCTACAAATAGAAATAGTACTAGAACCCAGACCATCATCGTTCTCATCATCATGGTCATTTTATCTACGTATTGCTATCATAATCACCACTGTCATCATTATATTTAAGAACAGGACATTTACCACTGAACCCTCTTCAACCGTTCCAAGGTTTAGGATGTAGCATATAGAATGTAGATTGTAGATTGTATATTGTATATTGTAAATTGTACAATGTGGAAAAATCAATCATACTGGGTTGGAAGTTGCAAAGTTGGTCGATGGAATAAACAAATATCTTGATAATCTCGTCAACAGTTTTCAAAAAATATCATCATCCCACCTGCAAATGTAGTGACTTAGTAAAAACAAAAACGCGCAAAAAGAACGCGCAAATTTTTGGAACTAGAATATAGAATATATTTAACAATAAGTAAAGGCGGTCAATAGTCAATACTATAATATTTTCCTTTGAAGCTGTTGTAGTTGTAATAAACATGTTTTTTCCTTTCCAGCAAACCATTTCCCAAACCGTCCTACATTTGTCAATTCATATTTATTGTTGATAGTCATGAGATTTGAGTTTTGAGCTTTCAGATGTGAGACTTTGAAGACAAAGACAGTGATAGTGATAGTGATACCTCCTCCTGTGCCTTCAAACATATGTGGTTTTTCTCAGCCACTACCCACTACCTCTTATAATCTATACAATACAATATCATATAGCAAAAACACGAGTTACTCTCCGTCACTAGTTTTTAAGGAAAAACTGCCAACTTCTTTTCTAGACTCAACATTCAAAATATGAAAAATATGTTTCTTGTCTTTGCCTATAATCTGGATCTGGATCTGGATGTTTTTAAAGACTAAACAGGCTATTCAAAAGTGAAACTTTGCAATGAGAAAAATTGAACTCACAAGGACAATTTTAATTCCAATGGCTTTCTCCAGTTTGTCTTGAAAATTTTTCATGTGTCCAGTGTCCAGTGTCCAATGCTTATGGTTTAGCCAACATCCCACATTACATTATGCAAATAATGAAAACTAAACAAGTGTGTAAAATAAAAGAAGAGGCCAGAACCGAATGAATGAATGAATGAATGAATGAATAAGTAAAGAAAGGAAAACAAAAAGTATTTGCAGATTTATTACATGGAGAAAAAATGAACAGGCATAGCATCTCAGCCCATTTCCACACATAATGTTATGTTTTGCTTTGAAATGCTAGGGTATGGTCTGAAATGAAACAAAATGATATGATACCGTCTTCCTCCTTGTTCTAGGTTGAAAGACGAAACAAATAGGAAACTCAGTACATACAAAAAACCGAGCATGAGAAAGAATAAGAAACAGGGAGAGTTCTCTTTCTCCCAGAGATAAGAAGTAGTTAGATGTATAGCATATAGAAGGCAAACACAACCAGAGAAATAAGGATAGAAGAATCAGAAGAAAGGAACAGTGTACATTTTGTGTGTGTCGGAAGTAATTGTGGAGAGAGAAAGAGAGAGGAGTCAGGTGTTTTGATTCCCTCATTCCCTCACGTGAGTAACCAAACTGGAATCTTACATACTACTTCTTATACAGTACATACAAAAATTTATATTCTATATTGTAAATCGTATCGTCTTGTATAAGTATAAAGTATAACGGCCTTACACCTTACACGATTCTTGCCGTGGCAAACTGCAAACGATAGACATGTGCGTAAGGAGGGAGGAAGAAGAGAGAAAGGAGATACGCTTAAAATCCAATTCGAACAAAAGCCCAAAGAAAAGGCAGGCAGGCGAGCAAAGATAGGAGCAGAACGGAAAAATACTTTTTCTTCACATACCATACACATTACACATACAGGGCACAGATACAAATACTTCTCGTGTCTAGATCTAGATACATAAGGAGAAAAACTGCATGTTATATCCATTCAATGTGAACACTGAACACTGAACATTGAACAGTGAACCTTGGAATGGTTTATGCATTTCAAATTATCACGAAATACCATCCAAACTGCTACTATTTCTCCTTCCCTTCACTTTTATGGATATCTGCAATGCACGTTTTTGGAGCATGTGTAAAAAACCTTGAACGCTGAACATTGAACATTGAACCCTCTTTGCTTTTCTCTTTCACTGTTTAAATAAAATACAAAATGTGTCACTACAGATATTCAAAATTCGAAACTCAAGACACTTGCCTATTCACAAATGTGATTTTTATTGTGATTTCAATTCCTATTGAAATGCTGAACAATCGTCAAGGACAATCAAGAATCAAGAATCAAAAATTAGAAGTCAGGACTTTAGGAGTGAGGTCGCTATTAATTGTATATGAGGTTTTTCATTGGTTCTAGCTAGTGCAACTGGAAAAAGTTGAATGAAAGTTTAGATTCAAAACTACTGTGTTTGCATTTGTCTATTATTAGAAACTAGAAATCAGACCGTGATTCTGTCATAATCAACTTTTGAGTAATCAGTAGCTCAAAAGTAGAAAACAGAAAATAGAAAGCAAGAGAAAGGAAATTGACACAAAGTCACGATATCTTTTTCTCCACCAAACTCTGTCAAATCGTACACTGTCCATGTGTATCCAACTTTCCTTTTTGTGTTTCTCTGTAACCGGGAATCGAGAGTCGAGATTCGACTGTTGAGCATTTAAAGTAGGTACATAAATTTGCTCCAAAACAACGCATAAATGTATATAAATTTGTAACATTGTAAATTGTAAATACTCACACAAAAATGATGAGCATTGAGCATTGAGCATAATGCACAATCATGCCTATCTATCTACAAATATTCAAGCGTGTGCAGTGTGCAGTGTGTTCCAAACAGAGGATTTGAAAGGAATACCCAATAAAAAAATGAACGCGTGTCAAACTTGAATTTTCAACTGTAGCACAAGACAAAAGTCAGGAGGCAAAACGAAAACAGCAGACACACATCACACACTTATATATCTACAAACTGCTACACTGCTACATGACTACTGGTTTATTTTCACTCCAGAACCCCAGAACTCTTGCTGCGTTCTCCCTTTCGCCTGTCATCAACGTCACGTCACGAGCTTCAAAAACTCAACTAGATGCTAGACTCTAGACTCTAAACTTTAGACTGTAGAATCACACTCAATCACATGTACCATACAAAAGTTTTCCTTCACTTTCTCTTTTATTCCATGCAGTTTGTAGTTTTTAGTTTGTAGTTTGTAGTAAATGATGGTGATGATAATAATGTAAAAAATCTGGTAGATTTGCATGTATAATACAATTTCGAATATCCTCAGCATCAAACGGTACGCATAGCAAGTATCAAATATCAAATATTAAACTTTTTTCAAAGTAAAAAGTATAAAAAGTCAAAGTAAAAGCGAAACTTATCGCTATCGTTAGTCGGTGGAAAAATGTCACAACAAACATTCAAAGAAAATTATGATGCTCATAGAAATGGAAAAGGAGGGAAGAAAAGAAAAATTGAGAAAAAACATTATAACTTCACAGCAAAGAAAATAAAAGATGAGACATGTAGATTATTGTGTATAATAAAGAATATATTTATAGATAAAAGCGGAGGAAGGAAAAGGAAGGGAGCAAAAAAAAATAGAAGGAAAATGTATTTTTTGTAATTGGCTAGAATCTAGATTCTAGAACGTAGAATCTAGAATCTAGAATTTAGAATTTAGACTGCCAAAGAACACATTGCTAAACAAACTGGCGCCTGTTCTTTATTGTGTGGTGTTGTGGGTTGTGTGTTGGGGTGTGGGATTTTTTCACTGGTGCTCATAGTTTGCAGGAGCAGAGTAACTTGTAATAAAGGAAATGGGATTGAGAATATCCAACCAGACCAGTGTGATAAATAAGGACAGATGTGACAAGCTTTGTTAAAAAATCCCCTTGTGTAATTTCAATAATTTATGTTCGAGTCAAGATGAATCGGGAGGGAAAGAGGAAAAAAGGGAGCTACAAAACTGTGTAAACTAAAATCCAAACAACACTGAATACTGCATACCGAATACCGAATACCGTAGACTGTAGATTGTAGACTGTATACTCAGAGTAGACGTAGAGCGTATGACACACTATTACATATTACAACATGAAAATGAACATGCAAAGTAAAAACAGAGAGCGAGAGCGAGGGAAATGAAAGAATGGTGAATGGTGAGGAGCACCTGTGAATTTTCCTCCTCGTTTTCCTCATACCACATTAAATTAACGATGAACAAATTGCAGTTTGCTCACTACTCACTGCACACTAGCCAAACCAAAACCCAAACAAAACACGGAGCAAGGATGTTGAATGTTGAATCCAGGCATGCAACACAGGGGAAAATTCCTCAATTACATTGTACAATGTAAAGTGTAAAGTGTACAGTGTAAAATTGTCCCTCGGTTCAGTTTTGTATTCTCTGTTTTCTATTCTCTAGCATAATTTTATTGTTCAGAGGTTTAGCAAAAGGAAAAATATTTTTCAAAGAAAAATATTTTTCCTTTCGTTTACCGTATGTATAACGGTTACGTATCGTAAAGTCTCGTCTTTCATTGTACGTATAACGTATAAGGCACAAGTTATAAAACAGTACAGAAATTTCTAGGACATACCCTGTAAAACATCTTGATATGTTTGCAGTTTGCATGAATCAAGCATCAAATATCGAATGGATAGAAAAGAAATTAAATCTTTTCGTGTCATTTTTAATTTAGTGCAATCTTTTAGCTCACAACTTGCAAGTCTCAAGTTTCAAGTATCAAATATCAAGTCTCAACAACATCCAAAGCTAAACAAAACAACTATGAAGCTTTCTCTTTCGTTTAAACTCTTGACGTCTAAATAGACACAAAAATGTACAGCTTGTACCCTCGTACTCCTCAATACTCAGTACTCAATACTCAATACAAAAATCCAATAGACATCCAAAGGAAGGCAAAAGGAGGTTATTCTCATGTATTTGTACAGTATTAAAACTGACATTTCTCTCCAAATTCTTCTGTCTGTCCGTTCTCCGTTTTCCGTTGTAAACTGTGCATTGTACACGGTACACATGACTACTTTTGTGATCTTTGCAAATGGCTTCTTCTCCGCCTACAACCCTCGAACCTCGACCGTCGACCATCAACTATCATCCTCATCCTCATTGTCCTTCCTATTGAATCCACATGGACATGGATAGGTCATACTTCCATCTTATGTGCGTTATGTACTACAAAAGCCCAGCAACAAAAGGATACATGTAATAATGCTTGTAATGTATTGTATTAACCTCCTTTTCCTTTTATTCGACAAGGATAGAAGGATTGCACAGGATGGAATCGAAAGGATCAAAAGTGAATAATATCCGCACTTTCTATACCTATCAATAGTATAGCATAACCAAGTCAAACCAAACCAAACCGTCGTCATTGTATTTTATCTGTAGTTTTTTTTTCTATAGAAAAAAACGATAGAAAAAGTATTAGAGGAAAAGTTAGTGTACAAAAGAGTATAGAGTTAAAGCCGAGTCAAGAGTCAAGTCGAGTCGAGTCAAGCCAAAGTTCTTCCTAGACATCTTTTAACCTTTGAGGAGCAACAACATTTTCTCAAGCTTCCTCCTTATGTTGAATGGTGAATGGTGAACGTAGAAAGCTGAATACTGCATGTATGGAGTTGAGAGAAAGTGGAGAGAAAGCATATCATCTATAGTAAAAGTAATGGTAACAAGTAGCAGAAAAAGGGAAAGAGAAAGGAGTGAGTAAGTTGTGAGCTTTGACCCATGAAAATCTGATTCTCAAACTCTTTCATGTTCTTTCTTCCTTTCTTCATTTTTCCTTTCACCATTTTCCAATCCTCATTCTCAATTTTCTCCTGTAAATGTGAACGGTTCTCCGTTCTCCTATATTTTTCGGATCGCCGATCTGGGAGATAAAAGAAGAATGGAGTAGAATGGAATGTACAGTGTACAGGTTTTAACAACAAGTTTGTATAGGAAAACTATTATTGTCGTGATATTTATATGATATGATATGATTATTATTGCTAGTTGCTGGTTGGCTCTTTGGTGTCAATATCACTACATAAATGAATGAATGAACGTATCCCATCAATCTGAAGCTAATTCAATTGTTTCTCTCCCCCTCCATATTTTCTATATGGATCGACTCAACTTTCTCATCCATCGATCTCTTCCTTTTTTTTCCATCTTCCACTTGTTTTATTGATATTTGGGACGTGGACTCACAAGTGGTTTTGATAAACAAAAGAGTCATAAAAGATGAACGATAGGCAGATTTGCGTGCAAAATCATACAATATCAAATTGCTTTCTAATATTTACTGAAAAGGATAAGCTTTATTACACTTGTAAAAAAATATAAACAACAATACAAAAACAGTAAACGGCGGAACAAACAATTGATTCAAATCAACTTATCGTTTTATTACACATAAACTGGAAAACGGAAACTGGAAAATAAATCGTAAGGATTTTTCACATTTTTATGCGTAGAATGTAAAACATTGACAATTCCCGTTATACAGCTAAATTCCTTTGTTATCTGTCTTTTAAATTTCAGCTTTTGAATTTCCGAAAAATGTCGCTAAAACGTCAAGTTTTATTTTAAATAGCTTGTGATTTGTGATGTTGAATTTCCTGGGTTGTGGCTAATTTTATTTGCTCTTTAAAAAACTGAGAATTTGTACCGTTTTCAAAACAAACTTTTGCATTAAAATGAAATTAAAAAGTTTATTCACAACCTCGATGAATACATGGGTATAAAAATAAAAAAATTTACAAAGTAAAACATAAACAATCAAACCAACAACACAAGTCAACGACTGAGTTTTGAGTTAAAAAAGTATCTAGTATCTAGTATCTAGTAAGTATTTTTGTAATGAAATGGCAGATGGATGAAAAATGCAAAAGTGTTTCTACACCACACATTTCATATTTGTCCTGTGGAAAAAATGTTGGCAAAGTACTGGCCAAAAGCTCATTATTATTAGTATTATTATTTATTTATGTGTACCTCAAATGTTTTTCTTGTTATACCTTTTGGGGTTTTGGGTGAGTTTTGTGAGTTTTGTGAGTTTAGCTAGGATACACAGTACACAACCAACGTCCAAAGTCCAGAGTCTATAGTCCGGAGTCCACATGTAATTAAAAGACCTCAACTGTAGGAGCAAAAAGATAAATAAAAACTGAGAGAAAACAAATGTGTAGCAAATAAACACATATGTATCCAGTCTCCATTCTCCATTCTCCAAACTCCAGTTTCCATATTGCAAACAGGGGTAAAAATAAGTGGAATTGAGTCAAGTGAAGTGGATCTATTATATAAACATCCAGTTCAAGTCCTAGTCCGTGTAGTAGTTTAGCTGTGTGTTTTGTGTGTAGATTGTAGTTGTAGTTCTAGTTCTAGTTTCAGTTGTTCCATGTCCATTTTCCCGGTTGATTAAAACAAAGTGTGTTTCTCTTTTCTCTTCTCCTTCCGCCTCTTCTACTTCTCTGGTTCTCTGGTTATGTGGAATGGTTAGCTGGTTGGTTGCTTGGTTGGTTTGAGAACTGAGCTCGTTATGGGTTTTATGTAGAAAGTAAAACAGTTTCTGTAAATCCAGGCAGTAAATAAAGATGTGTGTTTGTATATTGTATAGTGTATGGATATGGATACGACTATGACTATATATCGGTATATCGGGGTAATCTTTTGTATGTTGGGAGCGTCTCCATTCCACATTCCATAGATTTATCATGCGGGTTCTTTACTCTTTCTCCTCGCTCTTTCCTTTTTATGCATATACATATGTGTGTGTAGTTTGTAGTTTGCTCCAGTCTATTTTATAGTTTGGATTCTGCATTCTAATATTGCACACTGTAGAGTATAGAGTATAGAGTTTACACTAGTCCAGTCCAGTCCATTGAGTCATATGATATCATGTGTATCTGCATAGAAGATGCGGAATATTATACATGTTTTTTACAGTGAATACTCTACATTTTCCCTATAGTGGCCAGTGAATTTCTTGTATTGTGCTGTGTGTATAAATACAGAAGGAAGAGTTGAAGGGAGCCGACGTCCTTTTTCTGAAAAAATGGAATATTATTATTATAAATGGCGGCATATGGTTTGAAAGGGAAACATCATTCAAGACTCAAATACTCAAAGACTCGCAGACTGAGGACTGAAGACTGAAATACTCAAAGAAACAACTTCTTTTCCTTTTTTACTCAAGTCCGCGAACGAGGCCGAGTACGAATGTGGGATTTTTCTTTGTCATGGTCAACTCCTATTTTATTTGAGTGAAGGACGACTGAAGCAGGAAGAAGGAAGAGGGAATTCTGGAATCTAGAATCTGGAATCTGTAGATCTACAGATTTCAGATTCTAGGTTCTAGATTCTAGATTCGAGTTTTCAGATTGTATATTGTACATCTACTTTAGTTCTGTAGATGTTCAGTGTTCAGTGTTCAGTATTCAATATAATATATACGCTTGTTACTATTACTTGGGGCAAAATTCGGCATGGTTTGGTATAGTTTGATACGATACAAATAGGATGCATTTCGTCTTTAATGTAGTGAGTAATAGAGAGGATGAGAATGAAGGAAAGGGAGTCTATATTTAGTGAAGAGTGAGTGTAATTGAGGCGGAAAAGGAAAATGCTCAGGTTCAACTAGGCGCGATGAAGACGTAAGAAGAAACCACGAGAAAGAGAATGAAAGAGTGGGAAGAAGGAAGCAAGTCGACGACCAAATCCCGCTACTCAAGACTCTAGAATCTAGACTCGAGACTCGAGACTCAAGATCACCCATCAACTAGCCATAAACTCTAAACACACACTGCGCTGTACTGCACTATATACTATACCACCAACCGCCAACCGCCAACTACCACCATCAAACAGCAAGCAAAGAGTAAATAGATATAGCACAAAACATACAAAGTACAATGTACAAAGTATCTACGCACATATTATTACTTATACGATTCTGTTTATTTTGCTTATACTATAAGTATTATACACAATACGTAAATCCCCGAAAAGGAAAAGGAAAGCCGAGAAAACAGAATTAACTCTGATACTTTGAACAGTGAACAGACCCGGATTTCCTTCCGTATGCACAATACCCATTGAAATCTGGATATGGATCTGCATTCTCAAGTTCAGATCACAGCAGGGAAACTTGCTCATTTATCCCAACATTAGTCAGCCCGTTATTGTTTTGTTATTGTCCAGTGCAAGAGCCTTGAAACATTGAAGCTAGAAACTAGAAACATTCAAGTATTAAAACGTTTATCTGCTCAGATCACGTTCACGTCCTTTTCACTACAAATCCACTTTACGCTTATTCAAATAATATGTATTTCTTCATTATATAATTTTCCTTCCTCTTGCAAGAAAAATGAAAAATTCAAAAATTCAAAAGAATGAAACATATAAACATGACGAAAATTAGTATATTTGAATAAAATTTTCCTACGCAACTCAACCTTTTGCACAATTTTAAATCACCCACCAAATTATCCACCCACTCACAAACTCTTGCTGAAAGCTGGGATGCTGGAAGAAAATGCAATGAATGGATTATGAGGAATGACAGCATAAATATTAATGGTTACATTAACTACAAATGACGAAATTGTGGTGTACAACTTGGTTCCAAGTTTATGCTAGAATCTAGCATCTAGACACTATGCATTACGTACTAGCAAAGGAAAATAGGAGAATGAGATGAGAGGCTGAGAGGCAGGTGGAAGTGCGTGAATGGGAAAATTAAGTTGAGTGTAGAAAGCAGAAAGTAGAAATATAGTGTAGAATGTACAAGTTACATTTTCCATATTTATGAATGTGCCTGTAACTGTGGTTGTAGATTCAAGCTCATTTTGTATCTCAACTGAGCGGAGCTGAGCTCAGTTGAGTTGGATTGAGCACTGAGCACTGAACGTTGAGCTGGGTTGGGCTGGAACTAGAAAACCACTGAATAAACCTTCTTGCACGCTCTTTTTCACCACACTCTACCATTTATTCATGGAATTTATGCGGATGTGGCCAACGCCAACGACCTCCACAAACATTTTCCAAAGTGCATATTGTATGCAAAATATCCCTCCATCTATAAATTATTGTGCCTTGTGTAGTAATAATTTTAAAACTGTAGCCAGGGAATTATTCAAATACAGAATACAGATACAGCTATTTGGAGGCAGCATAATTATTGCTACAATTTTTAACCAGGATCCCAATTACAATTTAACCGTACTGAAAAATAATAATACGACCTTGTGACATTGTAAATAATAATACTTAATTCTAGATTCAAGTTGTGGTAAAGGAAAAGTAAATTGTAAAATCAAGGCTCTACAGTGTAGAGTTTATACTGTAGAGTTTTCAGTCTACAGTCTTCAGTGCTCAAAATAGAGGAAGGAAAGTTTGAGCCTGTCTTTGTGTTTATCTGGTTGAGTTTGGTTGGGTTTGGTTGGGTTTGGTTGTGGAACTAGAAGATGAAAAGGAAGTCAAATAGTGGAAATTATTAGTTGCTCTGTATGTTGTATGCTGTATACTGTGTGCTCCATCTCATGTTTAAAGTAGAGAATAAAGGAAGTAGAAATTAGAGTTTTCCACTCGTGATCATGACGATCATTCTGACCGTGAAGCTACTGCTGCTATCATCATGATCATCAAACTATCTGATATCTCTCAACCAATCAAGAATGTACATTGAGCGCTGTATGGTCTCCAGACACTTGGAAACACGCAACTATGATAGATATTCCTAGATATTAGATATATTAGTTGGAGTTGGATGGTCATGTGAGGGAGTGAGGGAGTGGGTGAGTTGGGTGAGTTGGAGTTGGAGTGCGTTTTTCCTCTTCTCCTTGACTGGCTCGTTGGGTTGGTTGGTTCAACCTAATCAATTAATTAGTGTTAGAGAAAGTGCACTGCTTTTCCTTCTCATTCTTTTCTTGCTTCGTCTGTGTCTATTCTTGCCTGCGCTCTGCAACAAAAACTATGAATACATACTTCACTAGTTGTCTCTCTCTCTTGGTGTTTTCATGCGATGCAAAAAAGGAGTTCGGCAGATGGACCAAACACTCAAAATTGAGCATTAAGCATTGAGCACAAAAATTTAACATTCTTCAGAAATAATTTGGTATATTTATCTATTATGCACGAGACCAAATTGCACTAATGTTCTACTTGTAGGATGTAGAATGTAGGATGTAGAATGTAGGATGCATTCACGTGAGTGAAAGTTAACGAACCAACTCATTGTCAAATGGCTAATGTCAATTGCACTACACACTACACACTACACACTAAACACTACAGACACTTTACACTTACTCAGTCCGAAAGAGGGGACTAATGTTTTAAACTACGTTTAAAGAATAAGAACTTCAAACTAATAGCCATCGCAGTACCGAGGGAAAGTCATCAAATCATTTACATTTCTATGCTCCACTGCCTCACATTAAATAGGCCTCCATGGCTCATAAAAATTACCGCCAATCCTCAACCTAGAACACAGTCCACAATCGACAATCGACACATTAAGCTACCAGAATTAACAAATATCATACATTAAATGTTAAACAATCCAGTGACTAATAACTAATAACTCATTCACTTCGCCCAACGTAAATTGAGTATTGAGTATTGAGTATTGTGTATTGTGTATTATGTACTAAACAAGGCTGACGCCGGAAATTTTAAGTATTATTAACGGTATACATGAAAAATCGTAAGTTTATCATTTTAACTTGAGAATTGTAATTTCTTCAAGTCTTAAAGCTTAGATTTGCAATTAGTCGACAGTCAATGCTCACAGTCGAGTTGAATTCTATCTACTTGCATCCTACGTCGTACATCGTGCACACGATATTCTACATTCTTCGTGTGAATATAAATTTTAGATTCTACATTATAGATTCTAGATTCTATATTCAGGATTTGGGATTCACGGTGGGGCAGCTCGAATTCATTGTACCTTGACTAGAAATTAGGGAGTGAGAAGCCAAAAAAGAGAGAGAAGAAGAGGAGGGCCGAGCGGCTAGGGAAAAAACGTAAGCGTTGCAGGAAAACCACTTAAAAAGTTGCTGAGTGGACACATAACAAATAGAAACAGACAGACCGCTAACACTACAACTAGAACTACATCTAACCACACATCACTTTCACTCACACAGAATGTAACATGCTGCATGTGTTCATCTCCATTGAGTATTGACAGAGTAGGTTGTATATAATAATGAACGCTGTACCTGTAACAAGTAATAGGTACTCCACTCTTCAGCATAGAAACATGCAGACTGCACTGCACAAATCCCTGGGGCATTGGAAATTTGAAATTGGGAAAACTTGGGGCAATCTACATTCACTTAAACATGTACAATAAAATATCTGTATAAAATACGCAATGCATGTGATACATGATATATTTACATCCCACTCCAAAATCCCTTTCAACTCGTCAGATTTCCACCTCGTCAAATTTACAATTACTGGACCACATGAAAAAAACCAACTGAAAGAAACTACTTATGTTTCGCCTATTATAATTACACTTGCTTTGGGAACACAATTCCCTAAATCTGAAAACTACAGACTAAAGATTCTATATAGACTATAGATTCTTGTCAAAATCAGTCCATGTTTTCGGGAAATATCAGGGTTTACTTTTAATTTTTTATAAACAAAAACTTGCTTCCTTGAACGTTTTCTGCGTTTCCAACTTGATAAATGTCACATTTTGGCTCCCTACTCCTTCCGGACTTTGTACCTTTAATATTCATAAGCATCAAGTAGCTATATATATATATATATATATATATAGCCTGTGTTATATTGTGCATACATGTACAATGTGCAATGTACAATATAAAGAAAAGTATCGACGGTGTATACAGAAATGGAAGAAAATGTTCACAAGACATCTTTTTATGACTGACTTTCCTATCTCTTCTCTTTCAGAACATTGACTTGACTTGACTAAAGTTGGCTTGGCTTGACTTGTGTTCATGCCTCATCATTCAAATACTTGCATTTCTACTCTCTGCCTTCTTTACATTTTAGTTTTTCCTTGGAGAAAAAAAAGCAAGTTTGATTCGTCTAGTGTGAAATTTTATGTCTGTTCTATGGATACCGATACCTTACTTTTTGTGTATGAACTGTGAGCACTGAGCATTGAACGTTGGGACGTTGAACGTTGGACATATGTTTCTAGCATAAACGCTCATGCAACATTGGCGTTGGCATTGGCATTGGAATTGGTAATGTGAAGGAATTTTTTAAACTTTTAAATTCCTCTTCCTGTTTTCCCTTCATCTTGATATGTATCCTACACTCTACATTATACATTCTACATTCTAAATTGTGCAGATGTATGAGTATTTTTGGATTCTGAATGCCCATGTGAGTCAAAAGAGATGGAAAGCAGAAGGAGGAAGGAGGAAGGAGAAAGAGACATCACCATGTTAAAAAATGTTCAAATGTTCAAATGCTCAAATGTTCAAATGTTCAAGTCAACTTGAATGATCAGATGATCCCATTCCATCGAACACCGAGCATGGAACATGAAGCATCTAGGATTGAGGATCGAGTCGATCTATCCAGACTATAAAAAACTTGGAACTTGAACCAGTTCAATCCAGTCATCATCATCCTTCCCTTGGAATTCAACTTTTAACAGTCATGTCAAAGGCAAAGTCAAGCCAGAAAAAGTTGAAAAAGGAACTAGTCTAGAGTCTAGAACCTAGAATCGAGAATCGAGAGTCTAAAGTTTCTTCAGTGTAGAGGGTAAAGGAATTTTTTAAGCGTGGGAAGACAAACCACACCAAACCAAATCATAGCAAAGAAAAGGGGGAAAGAGAGTACAAAAGAGGAAAGGAAGATGATCCTCATATGATTTTCCTCATTCCTCATATTCTTATCATATTCTTCTTCAATATTTCTCCACTTTTCCTTCCGTTCCGATTTTTTTTACTTTATACTGTCCGTCTGTATCAGTATAACTGACAAATATATAGTAGCAATAGTAAATAGTAGGAATGAGTTGTAAGAGGAAAGATCTCTGTAGACTGTAGAGTGTAGGTAGACTGTAGACGGATAGTATGTACACTAGAGGGACTTAAATTTACATGTTTTGAGAAAATTTAAGGCAGGAACCCGTCATATTGTTCCTTTTGATGTAAAAAACAACCTCTGAAAATTTCGTTTTATTCGGTTGAGGTTTAGAGGTCGC
>JAQGBH010001529.1:0-31732 GCA_034698265.1 Sminthurinus aureus | reverse complement strand
ACCTACATAGGTAGGTCTTTCATTTGAGACAATGGCCCATTGACTTTTCCAACATTTGCTCAAAATGAAGCACCCTACTGTACAATGCCTTACACATTACGTATGTTGAAAGGAGAGAATATCTAATATCTATATCAATAATACACGTTGTTCATTTAATGCATGTAAGAAACTTTGTTCTGCTCTTCTTAGCAAAATCTTCCAAACTTTTGTATTCAACAGAGTATAGAGTATAGAATATAGAATATGGTTTGTGCGTTATACGTTTTACAGTATAAATTCAATGTCGATTGTCGACTGTCGACTGTACTCTGTCGTACATGTAAAAACTGAGTAAAAGTAGAATAGAAGAAGAGGTAAAAGTAGAGAAAAGTCCAATTTTCACCAAGAAAAGAAATAAAGATGTGATTTCAACGGTGAAATAATTTTTAAAGAGTCCTCAAGTGTGCTCTTCAATTCTCTCTCTCCCTCTCTTTTCACTCACCCTTTCTTCATTTCACAGTGAGTCTTGGTAGTTCATAGTAGTCCATTTTCAATACTCAGTACCCAATCCTCAATGCTCAATAGTGATACTCCATACTCCATACGCCTACTGCCTACCGCGTACTGCAGGAGCTCCTTTCTTTTCTAAACTCTGAAAGCAATCACAAGAATCAAATTTTACGTAATATTTACTTTTCACTCGACTCTCTACTCTCGACTCTAGACTTTCGTTCATGGACACGCAGACTCTAGACTCTAGACTCTAGACCCTAGACACTAGAAACGCATTTGAACTCTACGTTTTACGATTCCGATTCCTAAAATTCAGTTTCAGTATTTTCCCATCTTCTATCTATTTGCAATCTGCACCTGTCTTTGTACTTTGTACAAAGCAAAGTAGAAAGTACAAAGGATAACCGAAGCAAAGGAAAAGCTCTTATTATTGGACCAAAGAACAGAATACAGAATCTTTTATTAATTTTCCACTTCTACTATCTTAGTTTAAAATTGAAAAGTGAACCATTGACCGTGCAAAATCCGATTGCAGTTTGAATTTGCAAAACGTACAAGAGGCTCTTGAAAAAGTCCATACGGATAAAATCTTGGACATGACAATGAACAAAGAACAAAGAACAAAGGATGAGTATTTTCCAAGGTTCAAGGTTAATTCTGGCAAAAATCTCTTCCGCCTGTCACTTGTCATATCCACAAAAATCTGTTTGTTTCTGTCAGTTAAATCTAGAAGCTAGAACTTCCCCAAAATGGAAGACGCAAAAAGAGTCAGTACTTTTTGGAGGAGGAACAATGAGCCATTGCAATTATACGACGGACACAACTAAGACCAGAAATAGATGAGGAACAAGAACAAGGGGATCTTTCTTTTAATCATCCATGGACGAAGCAAGTCAAACGTCAAGCGTCAAAATCCAAAGCTACGCGACTCTCGACACTCGACACTCGACGCAAAACTGTACAAAAAGCAATGAATGATCAATGAAATTTAACCAAACGCCTTGCTAACGTGAAAGATCCAACAGTGTGGATTGTGGATTGTGCATAGATCCAAATCCAGACCCAGATTTAGATTCAGATGGAGAAATCACTTTGCTGAGATAAATAAACTGAGATTCAAGATTCAAGGGTTTCTCTCTGTCGTACGCTTTGGTTTAGTTTAGCTTTGTTTGACGAGTTTGAACTTGAGTTACAGATTAAGGGTTTAGATCCAACATCCAAGATCCAGAATTCTAGATTCAAGATTCTAGATTCAAGATGTGAATCCAGAAGAAGGAGAAACTTTTGAAGCCACACAAGTTTTATACACAAATGTGTGCAAGTTACAACTTACAATAAGAAAACCAGAGATCAGAGATACATTTGTATGATACATTTGTATGATACACGTTCTCATATCACAATATCAGTATCAATATCAATAAACATACGTGATCGTATAGGTTATAGGTTGTATCTTTCGCTGCAATACAGCTCATATCTAGAATATCTAGAATCTAGAGCAAATAGGGAAAACTTGGTTAGAATTTAGAATATTTAGACTAAAGGAGGGTAAAAAGAGAAAGAGTGAGAGAGTCAGAATTGTTTTCCACTGTCACATGACCATCACTATAGGCAATAGGCAACTGACTCAGATTTTGCTTGAGGAATCCTATTCTGCTGTACACTGTACATTGTATCCATCTACAATCTACATTTTAACATCACTTGTATCTGGTGTCTTGTGTCTTCTCCGCTTCACTTTCTTTTTGTTAGTCAACGCTCAACTCAACGCTCAACCCAAAGATTAACGAGACCAGTTCAGTTCAGTTTCTGCTCTCCATTTTCCATTCTGATGGATTCAAATCCATAGTCGTTTTATGGGAGATGGGAAGTAGTCAAAGTTGTCTATATCCAATCCTGTGTATCTACCACAACGATATTATATATTGCTATAGCAGTAGTTTTACGGGAGCGCCAAATGCCCAATATTCAAATATTCAAATATTCAATACATACTAAAGGATGTACATTGGTTTTTCGTCCTTATGTAAAATGTAGAATGTAGAGCGTAGAATTTGGGACTTTCTCTTCCTCCCTCAACTGTTTTATATGCACGACGTTCTTCCTTTGCGTATGAATTGAAGAGGCGAGTTATGTTATGTAATGTTAGGAGTTAGAATGGTAGGGAGAAGTCTTATTGGAAAGAAAGAAGCGACAAGGGACACATTCAATTTCCTTTAAATGTATCTCTCTTTCTCCCTTTCTCCGTGACTTTTCTCCAGTTCAAGTTCTCGCAGTCGACATTCACATCGACTTTGAGTTTGCGTTTGACTTCGACAAGCGACAAGCACAGTGAGCAGTGAGAGCATTGGATGGGATTGTATTGGATTGGATTGGACTGAGTTGAGTTGGAGTCAGAATCTTGTTCCTTGTTCAGCATGTAATGGTAGAATTAAAACACTCCCACTAGTACTTACTTACTCACTCCGCTCTTCCATGCTAATGCACCCAGAGACCCAGAAACTCAGAGAGAAAGAGAAGGAGAAAGAGGAAAGAAAGTCTGTTTTATATTGTACAAGTATCAGACTGCTACTGAAACTGGTGCTGGTATTGGTTCATTATTGGTTTTACCGTTACATTTACAGAGAGAGACAGCTCGGATGATTCGCATTGGAGTGGTGTAATTGAAAATCCTCTCGATTCTTGATTCTTGATTCTGGATTCTTTGTTCTTGCTCCTTCCTATTTCGTTGGTGAAACAAGGAAATTCTAGCAAATGAAAGAGACGCACATGGAAAAGGAAAGGAATATCTGTAGTCTGTAGTAGGCGTCCAAGAACCTACTGGTGGTATAGACAAACTAATGATTAAAATCTCAGGGCGAGAACAGGGAATATTGATGAGGTAAGGCTCAATATACAATGCACAATACACTGTACAGTGTATAATATTATCTTTTGCCTTTTGGTTTATCACGTGAAGAATCATAAATCACGCTGAAAATGTTGTCCTCGTATTCCCATTTTCTAAAAATTGTTTATTGCTTTGTTTAAAGGTAAAAAGCCATTCACTACAAATGAAGAATTAAAAACATGAAAAATACATGTATTGGACACAAGCGGAACTAGAAAAGAGCACAATTAGTAAATATTCACAAAAATGTGTAAACTGTACACGTATATTATATACAGATTCTCAGATTTGTGACAGAATAAGAGGTTTAGCTCATTCAGAAGAACAAGTAAAGAACATTTTGCGCAAAGACGAAGCAAGTTGCTCTACGACTCAAAACTCAAACATAAGATATATTATAGAAAAACTAAATTACTTGTTTTTCCTCCTATTCTTTGAATAGGAGGTTTAATTCTTGTATTTGTGAAAAATGTGAAAAAGAACAAGGAGAAAATCCTCGTGTTAGCGAGCACGCTACGAGCTACGAGCTACGAGCTACAGGCTATAAATGCTCAGTACCTAATTCATTTATTCATTCCCTGTGGTCTTCAATAAAAAGTTTTACTTTTATGCCAAATTATGCAATACAGATACTTGGAGCTTAGAGCTTCCACTAGAGCTTTTGGGGCTCTAGCTCAACGACTCAAATTTGAGTCGTTGGGATTTCCACCAAAAAAGAAGTGTGCTGGCATTTAGAATGTAATTGAATGAGTGATCATCGAGCATTGAGCATTGAGCACTGATCATTTCGCTCATGTGACTATGCGTAGAAAAATCTTGTTGATTTTTCTCCTTTCCTTTTCCTTTTATCTCTCTTAGGAAAAAAACTTTGTTCCAAATGCCAAATACCAAATACCGAATCTCAGTTGCTCTACATAATTCGATTTGTGTTTTGTGTTTTGTGTCTTGTGTTTTGTGTTTAGGCTTGGTCCTTTATTTTTGTTGTTTTTGTCTATAGTGATAGCACAAAAAAGTTTGATATCAGTCGTCTGTTTTACACTGAACGCTGAACGCTGAACACTGTACAAACCAGAAAACGCCACAAGAAAAGTTGCACACCTTTCCTGCTATTTTGATTTTTATACTGCAGAGTTTTGTGTGATATCTTGAATCTTGAAGCTTGAATCAGTGTGACTTTTCAACTTAAAAAACTTTAGTGCCATTGATTCATGATTCCCGGCTTTTCAAAAAATACCGCCAAATTTTCTGATGTGATTGAAATAGACGATTGAAGAGTCAAAAGCCATCGTAAAATCCATTAGTCGTTATTAGAATTTCAATCGCATATCCCTTCTAAACTCTAGACTCTAGACTCTATAGTATATGTGTAAAAACTAGACATGTGCAAAAGGAGTAGGTCGATTTCATAATATTTATGAATCATTCATAATTTATAGTGCTGACTCTTGAGGAAGAGGAATTTTTCATCTATATTCTACAGCAGATCAGATTCATATAATATGTATTAGAAACTACAAAATACAGGCTAGATGTAGTTATTTTCAGTTTACGAATCAACTCCTACTGACTGCTGACCAGTTTAGAATTTTGAAATACATATACACATTACATGTAAGAATACAGAATACAGAGCACTGATAGGGTCTAAAGAAGGAGTTGAAATGAGAAGGAGAAAGAAGCTTTACTTTCTCTTTTCCTTTCTTGTTTCCCATTTCACTTCCCACTTTCTCCAGCCTGTCATAAGTACTTTAGCAGCCGTCCACGCTAACGCGCTAACACTGTGGAACACTGGAACACTGGAACGCTGGAATGCAAGGGAAAAGGAGGAAAAGAAGAACAAACGGGTGAAAAGTTGAATTTGAAAAGTGGAAGAGCAGTCTACTCCCTATTGTGAAGGGAGACGTGGACTGGATGTGGATGTGGATGCTGCTGAGTGAGATGGAGAGGAGAAACATTTTATCAGATAAAGATAAAGATATCCATCCATTTCTTCTTCTGCCTGCCTCTTTCAGTTCCCGTCCTATTTAGTCTACCATCTCCCATCCAACATCCACCATCCACCATTTACAGTAAATGTCTGTATGCTGTATTCTAAAGTCTACAGGCCGAGTGACTATCCACTATATACTATCTACAACCTACATATCTTATCCGCCATCGCCCATTACATTCATTTTGTCCAAGATTCCAATCCACTCACACAAACACACATTCAGACACACACAGAAGCACAACCGACCTACACACTACACACACAAAGAAAGAACAAGGATTCAGAATGGAGAATGGAGAATGAATAAAGTCAGAATCAGAATCAGAGTCAGAGTCAAAGACAGAACTGGCTACTCTCCAATTTCCAATTCCTTACTTTCCAAAGGAAAGGATGAAACTAGCAAAAGATAGCAGCGGGCCTTTAGCCTCCCTTTCAAATAAAAAGATGTAGTGCATAAACACAAAAAGATACATGTGTACAATGTACAATATACAATGTAAAATTTACATAAATAGGAACAATAAGAATTTTTTCCTTTGGCTTTTAATAAAAATTTCCCTCTTTTGATCTCTTGCTCCTGGATTCTAGATTCTAGATTCTGGATTTTGGATAGCTATACTCTTTTTGAGCTTTGAGCATGGTTTACAGTTATGAGTTATAAGATATGAGATATGATGAATCGAATCATGTTTGATCTTTATTTAATTTCAGTCCATTCTTTTGAGTGCTATTCACTCATAAAAGTCGCTGTTCATAATTCATAATTCATAGCTGAAAGCAAGTTTGAAATAAAAAATAGATAGTTCTCTTTGTATTTTTTGCAGTCCTCGACAAAAAATGTGGTCCTTTGATTTTTTAGTTTAATTGGTCATTTTAAATGATACATTTTATTTATAATTCCTACTTCAAGATAGAATTACATTGGCATTGGCATTGGCATTGTGGAAAGTCTTCTAAACTGATAATTTATAAGGCTTTCACTGTTTTTTCTTTCCAAGGTCAGTTAGAAATCAGACACTACTGTAGAATGTAGAAATGTAGGATCAAGATATGTATTAAATAGCTGCGTCTGGAGTCTCGAGCCTCGAGTTTGGAGAATAGATACTTACAAGACGAACAGAAGAATAGCAGACGCATGTACGGAAATGGTGTAATAAAGTAAATAAAGATGCAAATGAAGAATGAATGAACATGATGACTAGATCCTTGATCTCGTAGTTTAAATCACGTCCGACTAGATTCTAGATTCTAGATTCTAGATTCTGTAGGGAATCTAGAATCCAGAATCTAGAATCTAGAATCTAGAGTTATATGCGTAATCCGGCGAATGGATCAAGAGCATTATACATTATGCATTCTCACACGTTCTTGCCCGCTGTTCACTGTTTTTAATGCATTTCTTGTAGGAAATGATCATGTTTTCTCTCTCACCGAGTTTTTTCTTTTCTTTTCATCCCGAGTTAAGAAAAGGGAAAGTGCTTAGTGTTCAGTGTTCAATGTTCAGTGTTCAATGTTCAGTGTACATGCATATATTTTACATGTGAGAAGTTGGGTCTAAAGCTTTCTAAATTTCCCATGACATTATACTTGTATGTTCAAAGTGCAGTGTAGTTGTTACAAGGCGGAGTGTACGACGATTTACAAGCACGTTGACAACTTTCTCTGTCGCTTTTAAGGATGACACTAACTTCAATTCCTCCATCGTCTCCACATCTACACATCTACAGCATACAATGTCAACGTAAAACAGGAAAGGTTATTTTCATAATGCTTTAATAAATCGGATGCTTGAGGAAAGAGTGGAAGGGCATAGTTTTTAGTCTAGTTTATTACTACACTTAGCACCGACATAGACATTTGCTCCATGAACCAAAGGCTCAAGACCCGAGACTCGAGATCACTTTGTGTAAATTGTCTTTATATTATGAGCAAAATTGAAAGCGTGGAGCAAGAAGGTTTACGCTCCTTTGCTGAAATTCTCGTGTGACATAAGATAAAACATAATGTTACAACATATGTACAATGTACTGGCACGTGCATTCGATGTGTACATGATATATTGAATATTGAATTGAATAAACAATAGCTGGAATATTACGCCTTCATTATGAATATTTAGTGATATTTTTAATGATAATGAAGATACGTTACGATGTATAAAATCATTGTCATGATCGGCATCCTACGAATTACGCCATTTTCCGTCTTATGCATTATATTTTAGATCTTAGTCGGTTGAAAAATACCTAGAGGTTTATATGCACCTTTTCCTGGTGTCTGGTTGCTGAAAAATGGAATAAGGACGATGGTAAATTTTTCAAAATCTTAAGAATATTTTGAGTAGAAAATCCCAAGTGACAGCTCGTACGTCACACGTCACTGTCTCATAGCATTATACATTTTGAATATTTTGAATCCAGTGAATCCAATGACCCTGGCACTGACACTGACGTTGATATTGGATTGACGCACGCATAATACAAGGAAAAGGATGAAAACTTGTTATTATTTTATTTAATGAAGCACAGAACCAGCAGCAACAAACAGGAACTTGGAAGTACACATGTACACGAGATATGAAATGTGTAAATTTAAAACAAATTGCTGGAAAAATATGATCAACAAGAAAGATGTAACATGATTTCTCCATAATTTTAAATAACAGGAAAAGGAGACAAGTTGATTATGATTATTATTATTATGATGAATATAAAAATTGTAATATAAATAGATTTATATCATGTAGATATTTTATGGAATGAACGACAATAAAAAAACTGAGTTTATTAGTTCATAAGGATGAATCGGAATTGGAGGAAGAGTAGGAAGCAAATGTGTTTTTAGTTTTTAAGAGAAAGCTTGTTTTTTCACAGAGCTTTAAGAAAAACGAAAAATGAGAGAAAAGAGCACAAGGAGCAAAAGGAAAAGAGAAAATATAGCGGAAGAGAAATCAAAGGCAAAAACTATGAGGATGACGAGGACAAGGACGAGAGACCGAGAGATGTAGAAACGTAGAGAGGCACAAACTCAATTTCCTGAATGAATCAACTTTTGCGGTTCACCCCCATCGTCAAGTCCCGCTCTCTCGTCTATCTAGAATCTAGAACCAAGAATCTAGAATCTAGACCTCCTCTTTTCGTTTACGCTCTGCTCTGCAAAAACCCTTACGCTCCCGTCTGTATTCACACTTCATTCTACATTCTACATTCTACTACTTGACTGTCTACTTATTTAATGTATGTATTTGTACTGAGTACTCAAAGCAACGGGAATTTTGCAAACCGAGTTCAATTTTCCTGACCCAAACGCTTTCATACTCATGATTCTCTTTACTCACTACTGACTCGACTCCCGTGGCGTCATATGTGTTCAGTGCTCACAGTTGCTGTTGATGTTGATGTTACAAAGTTGATGGCTGGGGAAAGCGTTCTTGAAACATGTTTCTGTGGGAAACTGTCGAGATGAAGTGGAGTGAGATGTGAGAATTTTCACAGTTTCACTTGAAGCTTGAATCTTGAATGTGGCATATATTCTACATTCTACATTCTACATCCATAGCTAATGTGGTTCGTAGAGTGTAGAGTGTGGAGTGTAGTGTTAGCTCTTGAACGTACACCGTAGAACGTACAGGTCTAGTTATTAAAATTTCTTGCATGTATACTACATACTACATACTGCATACACTGCCTCTGTGTATTGTGTATTTTGTATTGGATTATTTGGATATTTTCTTGTCAAAAAATTCTCAAGCCTTCCAATTTTCTTTTTTATACCATGTCAAAACAAGAAATTGATTGAATAAACAAAACCGTTATTCTTTATTCTCTCCGTATAATATTATTCTCACATCTCACATCTCACTTTTCACTGTACAAAATATTACATGAAAATTGCATGAGGCGTTTGAAATTTGAAATTTCACTCGTACAATAAAAATCCTATTTTGATACATTTTCCTTTCTATTTTCTATTTTGGCTCCGTTCGAGCTTTGTAGTGTGGATTGTGGAGGTTTCAACCTTCAACTTGAAATTGAAATTGTAATTGTAATTGAAAACCTGATATAAATCAATATAATAACATGATTTTGAATTTTCAAATTGCATGTTTTGACATTCAACTATAACAGTTTTGACACTACGGGGTTTGGTTCACAGAGGCAAAATACAAAATAGGAATACAAATAAAATCACAAATACGTGCTAACAACTACACACCATTTAATTTAGTTTAATTTTGTGTATTTTTAGTAGCGTCGATCAAGAATCAAGATGAGTATCAAAAGAAAGGGATAGAAAAAGAATTCTTATTATGTTTCGGTGTTCCGTGTTCCTCCTCTTTATGTTTGTAATTTTCTGCTTCTATTTCTATTTTGAATTTTGGAATCTCAATGGATATTTTTAACAAGTTGCAAGTGAACAAGACGCCATAATACCTACGCTCTAAACTCGGAAACTCTGTACTCTTAAACACATACTCTTAAAATACTAGATACGGGAGACAAGAAAAATTCACAGACATTGGAAATTTGAACGTGTTGGCTGTTGAGCGGAGTGTTAAGTAAAACCTTGAGTTAAAAGAACACAAGTAAGAACAAAGAAGTAACAGTCAAAATTATGGAGTAAGAAAGACAAAGTTCTGGTTAATGTTATTTATTTCGTGTACTCGGATAAATGAACCACGAGTTTTGTTTTGGTTTGAGGTTTGAGGTATGAGATTTTATATTTGAGATTAGAGATTTGATATTTGACTGCCTTCCGTTTTATGTTTTTCCGTCACAATTGAATGTACATTGTACGGTGCTTTTTCTTGTCACAGTATACAGTATATGGACATAATAATGTCAATTAAATCCAATAATTCGCAATGCCGAAGCAAAGGTTGAAGGTTGAAGATGACTGTATTTTACTTTGAAGCACAAAAAGCACAAAGCACCATTGACAGTACACGCAACCTAAACCGCTTGCCTCCTACCTCCGCGCAGTGTCATTTATTTTCCAAAGGCAAAAGGGAAATGAGTAAATACGGGATAGAAAAAGAAATTTAAGGAGTACGAAGGAACAAGTGGGAAGTAATGATGCCCATCCTGAAAGATGTTCCAACTTTTTTAGCCCATGGTCCAACTCCAAGTATAACTCTAACTCGGATTATTTACTCTTCCAACCTGCTTCATGAACCAAGTCCTTTATGTACAAACTTACAAACTTAGCGTACAACGTACAAGCTGAAGAAAGTCAAAGCCAAACAAGAGTTTCAGTTTTCAGTTTGTACGACATCCATGAATGGTATATTATAGTGCATGGTGTATGGTTAAAGTTAAGTAAACTACCCAAGAAAAGTACTTTACTTTTCCATTTCGTCACATTGAATATAACACATAACATGTAGCGGACAGACAGTGAGAGAAAATGGAAAGGGAGCAAAAGGCCACTGCTTAAAGGAAATGAGACGGATTGAGTTTACTTTGTAGAGAATACCAGTACATCCGAAACGAATAATGCTTGTGCAGAGTGCAGAGAGCAAAGAAGAGAAAGAAGGAGAAAGTGGGAACGAAAAAGTAGGAATATGGGACACGCATACATTTTACACACACAAATGTATTTTTCCTTATTATTATTTGTGAACTTGCATCTTGTGTCTTGTGTCTTGTGTTAGTGTATATACTCCCGTTGACTAATGATTTCCAAGTTTTTTACCGTGGTGTCGAAAAATGAAAGAGTATATTTATAATACATAATATATGCTGTCAATTACTGCTCCATGTTCCACTGTACGCCACTTGAAGTATTAACAGATTGAACTGTGTAGTTGGTATTTAAAGTTGTTAAATTAACGTAAATTAATATATCTTAAACTAGTTACTCGATTCTTCATCATGTTTCACATAATAATACTTTCAACTTTTGAGTGTAAAACTCTATGGTACGGTTTGAATGTTATTCGAGAATTTCCAGGAACTTTGGAATTATTGTGTAGATGTGTAAGCGACCAAATAAGTAAATTGAATTTAAAAGAATGAGGATGTGAAAATTTGCAGAGGAAAACAGGAAATTGGATGATTTTTAGTTTATTTTTGAAAACTTCAAATGGTTATTTATACATATAAAGTTACATACATTGAATGTATAAAAGAGCAGCAAATCACTTGCTGGGTTTTACTCGCAACTAGTTATAAACTTTTCACGTACGTTAACAAGTGCGGTAACATGTTTATTTTTTGAATTAACTCGCAAACGGAGTACTGCAAAACAGTAAATACTCGACATGAAAAATGTTTTGCTCTTGTTGTTTTTAGTTTTGTATTTTGTATAGTAGTCAAAAGTCGGAAGTGGGAAATGGGAAATGGGAAGCTACCTGTGAATCGTAAATTTTGTGCGTAGTTTTCAACTTTTGATTTCCGCCGGATTCTAATTTTTGCTCTTGGCTTTAGATTTTGGATCCAGAAGGAAATGAATGGAAAATGGAAATTAAGGCCGGAGCAAGATTAAATCAGCCAGGAGTTTTTATCCGTGTTCTCTTACGATTCTGATGACAACATTGCTTATGCAAGAACCGAAATCCAAAATGTATTGTAAATTGTAACCAGATTATTATTTTTACATGTATGCAGTTGGCAGTGCTGGTGATGAGTAATGTTTACTCATTGCTGGAATATGGATTATGGAATTGAAACGAAAAGTTTTCAAACGAATTTCAAATTTTTACCTCCATCCGCATATGTTTCCGAGCCATAACCATCCTGAAGCCCATTAGCCCACGTTCCTTCGTATTTTGCGTTCGAAGCGGTCGCTTGTCTCACTCCATATCGGCCTTTAAAACCCTGAGTCCACTCGCCGCGGTATGTCCATCGACCTCGATATTCTGTGCCCAAACCATGTCGCTTCCCATTCTGCCACTGCCCTTCAAACGTGCTTCCACTAGTTAAAGAAAAAATAAGAGTATTTATTACAAAAAAGTATACTAATTGTTTATTACGCTTCATTTTCTATATTCTATACTTGTACATTATGCGTCAGTTGTCATCTTTTTTTGTGTTCGTATAAATAAATCAGCAAAGATCAAGTATTTCATTTATCATACGCAGATGTATTTCGTATTTTGTCACGGTTTTTATTGAGAACAGGAGGAAAAACAAGGTGCTTGAACCCTGGGTTAAGTAAACAGAAATTGATTTATCAGCTTTGACATGTTAGGTATTTTTGTATAAAACACGAACTTGATTTGCAAAGAAAAAAGTCCTCGTTAAGTTTTCCACCCTTGATTCTTGATTCCTTTACTTTTGTGGCTATTTAAAATCTTTACTTTGCTTTTGTAAAAATATCTCAGGTTAGTTTAAATTTTGAGCGTCAAAATATTATGTTCATAATATTATGTAAAGAAATATTTTTGTGTTGATTTTCATGTTCTAATCATTGAATAAAATCCTTATTTGTTCCAAACCAAATGCTTGACCTTGAAACAAAAAACGCAATGACTTGCCTGCACACCTTTTGCCGTACACTACACAGGTAAAATATCAAGTTGTCATCTTTACTGTAGTAAGAAGAACATCGAACATTGTGTAGAAGACGATTTGAATGACGTTTGAATTTTTAAATCCCATTCAACATTCACAGCTTTGAAACGAGTCGAATGTCCAAAGTCAACATTAGTCTTTGTCACTATTCATAATGTATCATGTAAAGGAAAATTATACGGAATATCTTTGGCATGAGGAGTAAAAGTGAAGGCGATGTCTGTGCACTGTGCACAGACATTGTATAATACAGAGTGTAGAATGGTGGATGGAGGGTGGTGCAAATACATAATACTGGACAAATCCAAAATCCATTTTTACAACCTATCAGTTTTCTAGCTGAAACGTTGTTGTACTAGTACAGAAAAAATTGGTGGAAATGCACATGTCCAGCATTAAAATTTAATGGGAATACATAGAACCAATACATTCGTTTGTATTTGAGACTCGACGCGTCGACGCTGGACAAATTGCTTGTCTTTTCCACGTGGGATTTCGACTGTTTTCAAGGACTTCTTCTTTTGATATTTTTTTCTGTTGAACTAATATTTAATCTGTAGTTTTTTATGACTCGTGTACGTGTTTACTGTTTACATAATTTTATTATGATACCGTGTCCATTTGTAATCTGTAGACTTGACACTTTTATGCTACTAATAGTCTAAAAATTAAGTAGATCTTAATCATTTAGTTATTACGTAATTTTTTCAAGTGGAAAATAAGTCAAGTGTGTAGGTAAATTGTACGTCCATAAGCTTTATTCTATATTAGGTGTCAATATTGAATATTGCATGAATAAACCGTTGACACTGATGACATTTTGATCACGATCGGATCACAAAGACGAAATTTTCCGGTATTAAAAATAATAATAATAATTATTATTATTAGTGTTATTAAATATATTCCACTCTTAGTTTGCTCCGTGGTACTTGGTATTTGGTACTTGGCGACCGACAGGCGAAGACTTGAAAATCCTTGTAATATCTAAAGTAGAGAGTAGAGAGTAGAGAGTTAAGAGCAGAGACAAGAGAGCCTACATGACAGTCATCATTGTGGAATGCAAAATACAAAATACAAAATACGTCAAGAGTAGAAAATGGAGAGAAGAGGAAAAAGTTTAATGAAGAGCCAAGTTTCTCAAATTATTAATACGACGACGACGACTACCACTAGAACTAGTACTAGTACTGTACTGGCTGTGTCTGCATCTTCCCAGAGACACAGAGACAGAGAGAATAAGTGGAAGGAGACGAAGTACAAGTGAGTGAAAGAGTGAGTGAAATGAAAAACAAATCCGGAGGTGATGCCGTCGTCTTCAACTCCATACTTTGTCTTCGTCTTACTCGACATTTCCAATGACGATGCTCTCAAGACTCTAAACTCTAAACTCTGGATTCTAGATTCTAGACTCTAGACTCAAATGTAAAAGCTCAGAGTTGGAGAGTTGAGAGTCTAACCCTAACCCAAAGTACTTATATCTATACATATTTATAACATCATCACCATCGTCAAACCCGACTCCTAACTCGTAACTAAACTACAGTAAATACCAAATACCAGAGCTGTCTTTGTATATTCTACTATTCTACTGTTTTATATGTATACTGCATACCGGGTAACGTGTTACGTAAAAAGGACAAACCCGAGTTTACACAGATAGCTAGATGCTAGATGGATGGATGGGTGCATGAAGACAAATAATGGAAATACAAATGTGTATTTAATACAGACACTCATGCACAGTGGCAGAGTACAGAGACATGCACCATACACAGTAGCAGAATGGAAAGATAGACAGGCAGACATTCTCAGTGCTCACACATGCAAGCTAAACAGAAAACAGCCAACACCAAACACCAAACAGTGAGCAGTTATCTCACTCCACTTTACTTTCGGTTCGATTTAGAGTTCAGTTCTTCATTCTACACATGTAATATGTAATGTGTATTGTGCTCTGCTGTATTATGTATTGTGTATAGCCTAAAGCAGTCCATCCATTTGGTTTTGGCACGGAAATCAGCAAGTCATATAGGCATTTCCTTTTTCGCCATGAACCCTCAATCTTTTCTCCTCCTTACTCTTTACTCTTAACACTGTTTTAAACTGTTGTTTGTTCTGTCTAGAATCTAGAATCTAGAATCTAGAAAGTGCACATGGAGAAACTTGCATCTCCCAAGCATGGAAAGTAAAAAAGTAGACAGCTATAGAATAGACACCCCTCATACAAAAATCTCACTGTTTCACGAGAATCTAAAGAGATTTTGTAATGGAATTTTGCTCTAAGTTTGAAGCTCGAAAATCTCTGTGAATTCTAGAATTCTAGAATTTTGTCAAAATTCAATGAGAATCAAATCAATTACCATGGAAATCTCACTGTATTTAAAAAATTTTAATGTTGTTAGTTGTTAGTAAGCACCACAATAATTTTTTTTGAGGGAGTACACTGTACACTGTATACTGTACACATATAACTTTTTGTATCTATTTGTCTATTCACTATTCTATTCACTATTTGTCTTTTGTCTATACTCCGGAACTGCTCTTATCTTGGTTGTCTGCTGTCTGCTGTGCTCAATGCTCAATGCTGTGTAATATATTGTAAAAATTCGGATATTGTTCAGTGTTTTTACATTCAGAAATCTCGTGCTTTTTCTCTCTCTCCCATCCAATCTGTACTGTGCTGTGCTGTGCCGCCAGTAGCCATGAAAATCTCTTTTTGTCTTCACCTCTTGAAACTGCAAAGGCCTTTGGATTTCGGATTCGGAATTCCGCTTCTCCGTCTACGGATTCCTCCTCCTCTACATAGCCAGTGTACAACTAAAAAGGTTTCTATTATTTCTCAATCTAGAATCTAGAATCTACTTCTTGTTTCTCTTCCTCTCGTTCTGTTTCTTGTTTCTTGTGTCTTGGTCCATTTACAATTTACATTGTTCCTCTTTTATTCTATTTTCCGTATTCCGTACTTTTATTGTATTTTAATCTATTTTCCCCACATCACACATATTCAATATTCACTGTTCAATATCATGAATCATGATATGTGATGTATGATAGATGTAAAGTGCATATTATTGGTTCAAGTGTTTTCTCTTTGGCTCAACTTTCTTCTTTTCTGTATTCTGTACCTTTAGAGCATCAGTACTATTCGTGTAGTTGAAGGAAAACCAAACTGGGGAAACGACCGGATCCTTCAACTTCAAGAGTTAGGAGATACTCACAAAGAAATCGCAGTGGTGAGTCTACTTTTTGTCTGGTCTCTTCTCTTCTATTTTTTACTTGTATCGAAATTTGGAATGAAAGTGGAAATGAAAATAGAAAATGGGAATGGAAATGGAAGTCTTTTGTATTTATTTTTTATTTTTATCAATACCTTTTCATTTCCCTCATCTTTAGGAAAAATCCTCCGTATTATTATTATGTAGCATCAGAGGAGAATATTGGTGAAATATTTTATTTTTTATACAGTATAGAGTATAGAGTATAGTAATACGTACTACCATGTACCATATATTATACCGTAGGTATCAGAATAATAGAAAAGATGTCCATATTCCATGATTTTGTACATGTGATAGATATTTGATATTTATATCGAGTAGATAAGAAACAGAAAGTATTACAGTCATTTTTCATGGAAATCTACAATCTAGACTCTAGAAACTAGAAACTAGAAACTAGAAACTAGACATATATTATGTATTATGTACAGCATATTTTGCAATAACTAATAACATTCATCATACCAACATAGTGTATGAAAATGAAGCTGAAACGGGACGGGGAAGTAAGCTGTCTGCAGTCTGCAACCTACCTATTACAAATACTCAATAATCTATAAAACTTATAGTATAAACTAGTGCATATTATATAATATAATGTACTGACGACGGGAGAATGGAGATTGAAAATGAAGATGAAAACGAAAACGAAATCTTCTACAAGCGTACATCCACACTCCTAGTCACTATCGACAATCTACAGTCTAAAGTCTACAGTCTGCTTAATGGACATCATCATAATATATAATATATTGTAGATATGCATTGGGAATGGAGTGCACAGTGCACGTGAAAAAGCAATTTGTAAAATGCCTACAACTACACTCGCCTTTTGTACTACAATGTTCCTAGTTCCTAGCTCCTACAACCTACAATATGTATGTTTTCCTTATCGGAATGGATAGTATAATATATAATATAGAGGAGAAAAAATGTCAGTGAGCCATTAGTCCATTATAAATTACATGCAAAATATGGGAATTGGAATAAGTCAAGAGAGATATCAAGTGACCTTCATATCTTTATGAAACACGCGCTTTCTTATGTAATACATTGTATACCCTATGCCGCGGACAGTATGCTGTGTGCTGTGTGTTTATGCAGTCTACGACCTTGATTATACATTTGCGTTGCTTTGTACGTTATAATGTACAGTGTAGAGTGTAGAGCTTTGGATATGGTGTAGTAGTAGTTGTTGTAGATTGTAGAGTTTACACTTGCACTTGTCATGCTTATAGATTGTAGACGATATAGTATTACATATTTTGTACAATGTACAATGTATAGTAGACATGAAAAAAATGGGATTTTTTGTTTTTGCCCATGGTACCAATTTTTGCTAGTAATCACTAGAAACTATACGTGCTACGTTATCCTACTGCATCAGTCCAGTCCAAAAGTTTAAGCTCAACTGAATTGACTTTTCTATTTTCTGTGCTGTGTGAGTGAGTTTTAGTTGGTAGTTGTGAATTGTGAAGTAGATATTATATTATAAAGTTCTTCAGTAGTACTGAGTCATTACAATAAAATACCAAATCCGATTCAATCGGTACCGGAACTGAAGTAGTTGAATATAAAACAGCTTCATAATTCATAAAGCTGCCACACAGGCTTTGGATTTTTGGTTTTGAATTTTGTTTTGGTAAGTATCTGTTTTGAGTTTTGGAACTTTATTTTGTATCCCATTTGATTTTACGCAATGCCAATGCATGAATAATGAAGCAAGATGAAAGATGACAGGGAAAAAATGTTTATCATTTTCATACAACTTTATTTTAAAATTAAAAATATTTATGTTCATGAAAGCTGATGCTTTGATGATGTTTCGTTCTGAAATGTTCTGTACACTGTAGAGGAAAAGTGTTATTTGTCCACTACTTACTTTTATCCCTGGAATTTAGACTCTAGACTCTAGAATCTAGACTCTAGACCCTACCCGGAAGATTGCAGGGATAAGTAATAAAAACAAAACGACAATGACAATGACAATATTCACAATCCTTCTCCTGAATTCACGAGAATTGAAATGTTCATGTTCACATTGATTAATTTCGTGAGTTTCGTTTTTCTCTCAAGTCTCAAGTTGATTCACATTTCACATGCAGACAGAGAATGACCAGTGCCAGTTCATATGTTTTTACTCCATGTGTGCATGTGTAATGTGCTAGGGGCTGCACACTGTACACTTGCACACATCTTTTCCGTTGTGCAAATATCATAAATTTTCACATCTGGCAATTTTATGCCAATGACAATGTCCTATATTCAAAGTGCATGGTACATGATGCATGACACAATACACAATCTAAAATAGAAAACCGAAATACAGTGAAATTAATTTTCCTGGGTAGAGTAAAGAGAGAAAGAGAGGGAGAGACAGATAGAGCACCATCAGAAAACATGGGACATTCTTTGCTTTGAAGGTCCATGTTCCATGTAATTTATTAGTTTATTAGGGAGTGGTTGGATTTTCGTTGGTTCGGTTAGTGCTAAAACCGTGTGGAGAAAGGAGAATAATAATAGAAGTATGAATAAAAGATACTATTATTCAAATTCATCAGATACAAGATACAAGATACAAGACGACAGGGGAAAATAAAAGCGTATGACATTGTGTATCGTGTTGTACGCTGTATGTTGTATGGCATGTGGCATGTAAAAAGCTTTTGTTTTAACGGACGAATGACAAATACCTTATACTTTGTACAGTGGTATGGATTTTCCATTTCGCCAACATCCAACGTCAACACAATATACAATATCAATACAATTGTACATGTTGTTCAGAACTCAGAACGTTGAGACAGAAACGTCCATAGTCCATTCACCAAAATCATATTTTTCCATTTGCCATACATTATGTATTGTGTATCCTAGATCCTAGATAGGCAGATCGATACTTATTATAATATTAATATGTACACTATCCAGCATATTTTTACTTTTATATTATGTATATAAGTATGTGAATTAGCTAATTTTTTTTCATAATTCATAATAACTACATAAATACATTGCTACTACTACTGCTAATACGACTAACTACTAATATAAAGTTGGTATTTTCCTTTGCATGCAATGTTTGTTATTAAGGTTGAACATCTGATAGTTGATAGTATACTCTTATCATGTGTCTTCAATTGGCAATTACAAATTCACAGAGGAAGCAGGCCACTTGGTTCAAAGGATTTGGAAGACAAACTAGCACCGTTGTCAAGAAAGGATTGCACTGGATATCACTTCACCAGCCAACTGCTGTCAGTCCACATCAGTTATCAAAGTCATTTTATAGTACTACCTCAGCTAAAAAGATGTCTGGAGGAAAGTTAAAAATTGTCATTCTCTACGGATCAACCAGACAGGGTCGACAAGTCACTAAGGTTGGAGAACTTGTCAAAACCACTGTTGAGGCAAATGGAATGGAGGCAATCGTATTAGGTAAATTTTTAAGTTTTTTCATTTTAATACACATCTTGAACTTGAATCTTGGAATTTTATCAATATCATTTCCATTTCTTCTAATTATAATAATAATAATAATAATAAGTTTTTATGTATCTATTCAGTGTTTTAATACATTTTATCTTGAGCTTGAAACAATGTGAAAACTTTATGGAATAACGTGATTCAATTGCTTTGATGACACTTGCTTAGTTTCGTTTTTTCGGTTTATTACTGATATTTCGAAGTCGGATATCAGCATCGAATATCGAATATCATAAAAGAGGAAAGAGTGCTCAGAGTTTTTTCTAATGTTTGTACTCTTGTGTTTTTTTGTCATTCACATAGATCCATTGGAGCTACCATTTGAGATGTTGAAAGAGCCATTACATTTTATGAAGGATCCTACTAAAGCTCCACAATGGCTCCAGGATACTAACGAAACTATTAAAACTGCCGACGGATTCATTTTCATCTCAGCTGAATACAACTGTGGAATCCCTCCAGCGCTAGCTAACATGGCAAGTTTATTAAAATCTTAAATAATATTATCAGTATTATTATAACCCCGCTTTTTTCATTTAAAAAAATATATTTTTTTCATTTGCTCAAAATTCAAATGCAAAAGGTGTTTTAATTCTTTGATCTTTGAATCTTGAAAAATTCTTATTAATTTTGTTGTGTTTGTTTTTGTTTTTTTTTAATTAATAAAGGTGGATCATTTTCCTCCGTCGTCTTATCGCCATCGCCCAGTTGGACTAGTGTCATATTCAATGGGCCAATATGGTGGATCTCGAGTTACTGTGGTTTTGCATCCATTTGTAGCTGAAATCGGACTTGTTTCTATCCCAACAACCGCGAGCATCCCTACTGTTCATACTGCTTTTGATGACTCTGGAAAATGTACGAATGAACGAGTGTCTTCAAAAGTTGAAACACTTGTCAAGGAACTTCAATGGTACTCCAATGCGTTGAAGAGTCATAAAGCCCAAAATCCACCCCCATCTTAATAAAATTGCTCAGCAATTTGAAATTTAAGTATTAAGTATTCGTATTGTAATATTAAATAATATTATACCATGATTACAAAATAGTCTTCAAAACATGTAGAGATTTAATTTAACATTCAATTGTGTATTTGAATAATAAATAATATGATTGGACATGTTTTTCTCAAAAACATAAATGATTGTTACAAAAATCATTTGTAAAATGTAAAATAATATCTTTCGATTTTAGATTAATAATAATAATAATAATTATTATTATTATGAATTATTTTTCGTAATAAAATTTAAAATTGAAGTTTGTCTGTTATAAGTTGTAACCAGTGCCAGTCAACGAAAGCAACTATAGGTGTATCATAATAATAATACAGCTTGTGTTCCTGTGTGTGATCAATATTATTATTATTATATTGTTATTATTATATTGAATATTGATGTACCTATAATATCGTATATTATGTTATACAAAGTTCCTATTTTATTTTCAAAAACAAAAATCCTTGCACAAATCATAAAATGTTATACAACCGTAAATATGTCAGTATTCATCATATGTCTAGTTGTAACATGTAACTCAAATTCAAAAAGTGAGATTCTGAATTTCTAGATGCAAAATTCTAGAATCTAGAATTTAGATTCTAGACTCGGATGTCCATACATCACCACAAAGATGTTGAAAAAAATAAAGCTGTTTGTACTGGTTACAAAATGTTGTATAAAGTTGCCATAAATCTCGCATCTTTTTATTTCCTGACAGTTTGAGCATTCTGACTTCTTTTGAACAGGAAAAAAAAACTCGAGAGAGCAAAAGAAGTAAAAAGAAAAAAAGAGGAACGAAAAGGAGTTTCTTCTTTTGCGTCCACTTTTTTCTTTTTTTTTCTTTCACTAGTGACTAGTCCTAAGTCTTAAACATACAAGTTTATTTGAATTTAAAGTTTATAGTATAATTTAGAAAATGATATACTTATATTATTTAGAATTTAGATCATATCTAAAAAATACAAAGTATATTATACTACAGTTGGATTTGGATTTTGAATACAGATATTATGCATAATAATGTGTTGACAAAGGGCCGACCACACCATATAAAATATTTTTATATGATTTGCTGTTTCGTGTACATCTACAATGTACAAACTCCATACTCGATCCAAAATCCAAACAAGCATTTTTATTTCCATTTTAAATTCATTTCAGTTCAGCTGAGTTCAGTTCAGTTCAGTTCATTGAGGATTGAGGAGACGATCATTTCTTCCTCTTTCTCTTTCCGGATTTCACGGTGCATAAACTACTTGCAATAAATTTTGAATTTGCCTTGGCTTTCCCCTTCCTGTATGCATGCATGCATTCTTTATGGTGTACTCTGTATTCTGTAGTCTGTATGTTATGATCCACTTTCTCAATTCTCAATGCACTTATTTTCATTTTTACACATAGTAAAAAATTTACACAAGTTCATGTCAAAGCACATACATATATTACATGTGTGTGTGTATGTTTATTGAGACAGATTACAGATTACAGATACACAGCTACAGATATCTACGCATAGGTCATGATGAAAGTAGAAAAGGAAAAAAGACTTGGACCTGAGGCAATGCTTTTTCTCAAGTTGGACAAAAAAAGCTATTCATTTCTTTCAGTGACTTTATGAACTTTCAAAGGACATGACATGTTCAAAAAATTCTTCAAGTCCTTTCTCCTCTCCCACTTCTCTTTTGCAATTCTCTCTCCATTCTCCGTATGTACAAGATGGAAGAGAGAGGAGACAAGTTCATGGAGAAAAGGGAGCGAGAGGATACAATTCAAAAGTATAATACTGTGCATACACGTGTAGTCTAGACTCTAGACTCTAGACCCTAGACTTTGGATGTTGGTGAAGCGTCCAAGTACTTGGGTAAAATAAATTACTTATGCATAACTAGACCAAGTGGTAAACTTCACAAATTCGCCATAAATTTTTCAGTGCATTACAATTTTGTCCAACTTCTTTTCCTTCTTTCATCTGAGCTTTCTTTCCTCTCCCTCTCTCTTCTAGTATCTAGTATCTAGTACGGAGTGCGCTTCTGGAGCATAGAATATGAAGGACATAGTGCGAAGGAGGAGAGAAAGGCTCTGATTCATTTCTTCATTGCTTTCCTTTTTCTTTGCACTTGTACTTGTATGTAGTTGTTGTAACTTCTAACTTTTACATGTTACATGTGTAACTGACTGCAGTCTAGAATCTAGAAAGTGCAAAGTACAAAGTATCATCATACATCATACATTGAAAGTAAGTGTAAAATGTAACACATTACTCACTAAATTTATGCAATGACTTTTTGTATAATAATGTATTATACAGGATGTAGGATGTATTGTGTATCATCGGCGAGTATTTTTGTTGCAACTATTTAACAAAAGTCACTACTTTCTTCATATTTGTCTTCTTGTTCCTGTTCATAGTGCAACATTATTACTCATTATTCTACTGTTGGTACTTCACAGTAATAATGAAAAGAGTCAAGGGTCGAAAGTCGAGACTCAAGAGTCAAAAGCGACGAGGGTCAACAGTCAAGAGTCAAAAAAGTAAATGGTAATTTTTTACATGACATGATTTTCCCCCCACAGCCTGGAATATTTTGAATTTGCATTTTGCAGTGTCAAGAGTCAAGAGGCGAGAAAAGGAGCAAAAACATTTGTAGAGAAATTCAACGAGAGAAAAGCAAGAAATTAGTCATTATTTAGATTACGATGAGAAATGTCCGCATTCAAAATCAAATTCAGATCCTCAGTTTTACCTTCCCTCTCTCTGCTTTGTCCTGAATCTGGAAACTATTTTATCGACATAGTCCAATTCAGTTCAATCCAATCAGTCAATTTTATGAGGACCTGTGATTGGTAGAAAGTAGAAACATGTTGAAATCTGAATTTAAGATAGAAAAATCGATTCCTCTTGGAGCACATTTCTAGGTTGAAGATTGAAGATTGTGGCTTGTGGCTTGTGGAAGGAATGACGATTTTAATGACTAATTAAAGCCGGATGGTGGAATGGACGAATTCCCTGTAGACATTCACATTAGATCAGATCTAATGATGCGCATTAAAATATCTCCCGTGTCAAAGTCCCAGATTCTGGATTCTATATTCTAGAATCGAGAATCAAGAATCAAGAGTCAGGATCTATGCATAATGTAGAATGTAAATTCCAGGTTGCAGAATCCAAAAGTCAGAAGAATGCTGAATCTTGAATGTTGAACGTTGAATGTTGTAGACAAACTTTTTAAGAAAAGGCGAAAAAAAGAACTACGAGAAATTTATCAGATGGAAATATTTGATGTGGAGAGAAAAGGGAAAAGAAGAGGAAGCAAGGATAGGAGAAGAATTCTCTCTTTACTTTCTACTTTTCTTCTTGTTATCGTTGTCGTTTTGTCTTCTCCTACACTTTGGACTCTTGACTCTTGACTCTTGACTCTTTTGACTCTTGGCTGCTTGACTTGTGTACTTAAAGGAGGAAACAGTGCTGTAATGTTAAATGTAATGTAGCCCATAACCCAAAAACCCAAAACTAACCTCATGACTAGACTCAAAACTTTAAACTCTAAACTCGAGTTTCAAGATTCTAGATTCCAGATTCCAGATTCCAGACTCAAGTCGTTTGTCGTTTGTGTCCTAAAATCCAAGTCTAAAAAAGTGTGGGTGTTTCTGTCTGTGTGTTTACAACGCACAACATATGTCATGCATGACTGAGTTCAAGCTATATTATGAGGAATGAGGAGACATAAGGAAAGGAAATAGAAAGTACGCATTCGTATTCATTCATTCATTCATTCATTATTTTTGTATTTGTCATTCGTATTCTTATCTCTCAAGCTAAACTCTGTTATTATTATGCAACATGAACTCTGAATGTAGTACACAGTACACAGTTTCTCCATAACTTGATCTACATTCTAAATTCTATATACATTCATCATCAAGTTCACTTTGTCACGGAGTACAGTCTCCTGCTCTCTATTTTCTATGATATTATGTGCAATGTGCATCATTATCTCGATATTATAAAGATAGATGATTTTAGATTTTTGCAAAAGAAACTAGTACTAGTTTTCCTATCGTATTGCGTTGTCATCGCACGCTCGCTCATCATGTCAGCTACATTGTACTTAAACACATAAATACACAGTACATAATATATTTCTATGCGTCGTTCCGTGCTATAGCAAATGCCTAAAGTCTAGAATCTAGAATCTAGAGTCTAGAGAGAGCAGTCAATGTACTCGTCAGTCATCAGTCATCAGACACAAAACCCACTGAGACTACACATTACATTATACAAGGAGGAAAGAGACTTGAGGCTTGAGGCTTTAGAGCTTTTATTAAAGATAGAGATCCACCCTGGTTCTGATTCTCTTTCTGATTCAGAGTGTCATTAGTAGAAGTAGAAAAACACACTTGATGTCTTATTTCTCTTGTGCTCTTGATCTTTCTATTTCCATTTCCCTTTTCATTAGGTTCCAGTTTTCATGAGCCGCATTTTCACAGCAGTGGTTCTTTTTATATGCTTTTGGTTTACCACTTAACTTACCACACAGAGACGCCATTTCTTCTTCACTTGTACATTGTATACATTTTATCATACGCCATACGCCATACACCATACAGCATACAAAATGGACCATATATCATATGTATAATATATAAGCAAATTGGAATCGGAATTGAACGCTCTGAAGCTAAGTCAAAGTCAATGAACATTGAAGGTTGTTTGTGGCTTTGAATTCTTCATCCTTTCCTCCTCGTCAATCGTCAGTGATGAAATGAAGATGGACAAGTGACAAGAGAAAGTGGGGAAAGGAAAACGTCTGGAGTCTAGAATTTAGAATCTAGAGTTTAGAGTCTGGAGTCTGGATTGTTTATTGGTCTGGATTGGTGATGGTGAAAGTTACAATTTAGAATAGTGCCCTCATTGGTTTGGTTTTTTTCTACACTCCAAAGTCTACAAATCATCAGTACAGTGGAATGAAACGAGAAGAGTTAAAGACGACTGGAGACTTGAAATCACTAAACATTGAACATTGAACCTCTTCAGTCTTCACAAGCCAAGCCAAGCACATCACACCACACACACAGGCTTTCACGACTATTCAATAGAGCGGCAGAGGAAGAGAAATCAGATATCAAATATCAGATAGTTGTGATTTCTGATGTGATGGTGAGAGAAAGCGACGCCGCAGTTACAAAGACACATTATCTTTCTATTCCATGATTTCAGCTCATTAGACAACTTGCATTTGTTTACTCTCAGATCTGTATTCAGTATTCAGCATTCATTGCACACTCGCGATGTTCTTGGTGATGACTCTCGACTCTCGATTCTTTCTTTCAATGCTAAATGTTCCACTCAGTTTTGGTTTTCATTTCAAACTCCAAACCCAAACGGAGTTGCTTACGTTGTATTTTGAGTTTTGAGCTTTGAGTGTTACATAATCAAGGTTTTGCCTACATTACATTTTACATTGCATCGGCATTCAGCATTCAGCATCCATACTTTGCCTTGTAAATTACAAACTACAGTATCCAAAATCCAAACAAATGCACAATGCACAAGCCAGCCATGTTTTTCACTCCATTTCCTCTTCTCGTCTTGAAACAATATTTTACAAATTCCGTATTCCGTTTTCCGTATAATTTAAAGAAATTAGTTGGACTCTTAATTACATATGTTGCCATTAGAATTCAACATTTCTGTTGTCTGCTTCTACTGTTTTCTGGTCTGGGTTTTCATGTTATCATAAATATCATAGCTGATAGTTACGGTATACGGTTCTCGACTCTGGACATTCTCAACATTGCTTTTTTATGACTTTTCCACTGGTAGTAAATGACAAATGGCAGAATTTGCAGTGCCCAGTGTAGTTTTTATGATTGTTTGTATTCTAATTAATTCCATAAAGAGAGAGAGAGAGAGAAAGACATGTAATTTCTTTTACAGCTAAATCGTGCAGTGACAAAACAGACCATGTTAAAAGTGGTCCAAAATCTAGGATCCAGAATCTAGAATCTAGAATGTAGATTCTAGATTCTAGAATCCAGGAAAAGTTTTGAGAAAGCTTTTAATTCTGTTTTAAATTTGAATATCATTAAAAGAATAATTTAGATTTTAGAGTTTAGAATTCAGAATTTGGAGGAAGAGGCAGAAGATGTGGAGGTATTTCTATATTATGAAACTGGTACGGGATGAAATATATAACTGGCACGAGGAGTTTAATGTGTGTCAATGGGATGGAAAGGGTAAATATGGAATGAAAACTCTACAAAATTCACCTCAATCCCATTTTCCGTCCCATTGTACGCCGTCAAGTAGTCATTATTACTTGTGTGAGTTCATTTCCATGTCATACATTCCCCCTTCTCCTTACTCCTTACTCCTTACTCCTTTCTCCATGCTCCATACTCCGTTCTTCATGCTCCGTACATTGTACAATATGTGACTGCAAGTTTCCATGTGTATCGTCTTTAGTATAGAGCATAGAAGATCCAGTTCATACTTTATACCAAGTACCAAAAACACAATGTACATGGGTGAGTGTGTATTGTGTATGTATGAACTTATGTACAGTTGAGTAGCATCATTTTACATCCATTAATCATGAGCAGGAACTTGAAAGAGAAAGGAAAATAGAAAGCGAGAAAGAGAGCGAAAGAGAGAGAGAGAGTCCAGAAGCAAAAGCAGAACCGGAGCAGGAGAAGATTCCGAGCCACATAATAGAGACGGACGTTTATAATTTAAACTATTTTATAACTTAACCTTTCAACTCTATCCGATCTCTCAACTATGAACTGCACGGCCTTTCAACACAAGGCAAGGCAAGGTAAACCTACTTACTTGTACTTACTACTCACTACTTACTAGTTACACACATACATGACACTTTTACTCTATGCTCTATACTCTATGCTCTATACTCTACACTCTACACTCTTATATTCTCACATTGATAGGGAATGTGATACGCTGGGAGAGACACAAAGATGACATTAATTCTTATTACATGTTGACTCTCATTTCAACTTTCTCCACTGGAACACCGTACACCGTACATTATACATACATGCAGCATGAGAGAAGAGAACAGAACTTTTGCATGTTGGAGTGAGCATTGAACACTGCTAAAATACCTACGATTCCTAAATTCGTTCTAATGTTCAACTGCTCCAACTTTCTATCTCACAGCTTGTAGCTGGAGGACATACACATCTGCATACTGAATATAAACAAGATGATGATCAGCTCTTTCACATCATATCAAAATCCCATTGCACCGACATGTTAAATTGTATCCACGCATGAATAACTAACAACAGGATATGTACCCTGTGTATTGTACATTGTACATTGACATTGTACTGACAATCTGTCTTCAGTTTATACAAATAAATTCAATTTAGTAGCAATGCAACTAAATTTCCAATGCCCAATTTTACTGTTGAGCACAAATAATTTTTTCCTCTTAGTATATTAGTATAAAATCAGACCCAGGTAAAAATTTACGAAAAATTCATAAGGGAAGCTGACGGACTTTTTGTATTTCGTATGATAATTTGTGTGTTAATAATTTATCTGTATTTCAAAATTCAAAATTCAAAATTCAAACCTCAGACCGAATTTTCATTGTAAATTGCATGCCTCTACACTCTACATTCTACATTCTACATATGTCCTGCATTCTGTATGAACTGTATGCATGAAGATATGTCATGTGTCATGTACATGAGTATGTATATATATATATATTATATAATATGTTTGGGAATACTTGAGGAAGGGTATTAAAAATGGATGTTACATGTACGGATATATTAGTATCTATGTAATATTTATGTATGGGTGTTGGACGGGGAAGAGCCAGAGGTTTTAACTATGCTATTAGCCTGGCTTGTGATGTGATGTGTGATGTGTGATGCATGTTGTGTGTTGTGGTGTGGTGTGATGGAGCTAGCATCAGAACTTGAACGAGAGAACCGAGAAAACCGAAAGAACAGAGAACAGAGAACAGAGGAGCTGAACAAGATAAAAAGTGTGCAAAAGTTGAAATGCAAATAAGTTTCAGTCTCAAATATTCAAGGTATACAGAGTACAGAGTATACTGTATACACTATACACACATTGCACATTGTACATTATACATTGTATGATACACAGTACACAGGATAATAACATCACACTGCTGTGGATTTTAATGCGGATGCTACTGTTGTATAATGTATAACGCTCTGTACTGTGTACTGTATTCATTCAAATGGATGGAATGGCATATAATCTATAGATATATGTATAGCTAAATATCCGTAGAAACTTGAAACAGACAGACTTCTTCTAGAGATCAAGAATCAAGTCTCAAGAATCAAGAAGAAGAAAAAGTCATAGCAGTGAGATAGAATGAGAGTGAAGCTTTCCCTCTAACTTTGGCACTATGCCTTTCAAAGAAATTCCAAACGAATTCTATTTTGGCAACAGGCTCATCACAGACCTGATTTTCCTCCGCTTGCTTGCTCTTCGGCTCTTCAACTTGGGTTTCTATATATCTATATTCTATATTCTATATTACATATTCTATATGCATGTATATTGTTTATATACATATATGCATCTTCGTTCCTTCTTCTTCCCTATATTTACTGACTCACATCACATCACAGAACAGCACACAATCACTGAAGTAAAAGAGGAAACCATTTCATCCCATTCCATACCAACCCGAACCGAACCAAAGCCGAAGCACCCAAGCAGCGAATTAAGAAACGAGTCAAAAACTCAAATATTATGTACATCAAGAGTCAAGACTGAGACTCAAGACTCAAGAACATGAACATGAAGAAAAACAAGAACCGAGAACCAAAGCAGTTAGTCCATCTTCCTCTTCACATGATACTGTAACTAATGACAAATATTGCACAGTCATACATACATTATGCATCATACACACAACACACAACATGAACAAGGCGAGAGAGAAAGGGGAAAAACCAGAGTAAAGAGTCCAACCCGCCGTCGCCATCATCATTATTATTATCAACACTAATAACTATCAAACAAAACAGTGGCAATCGAATTTAATATTTCTAATATTTCTAGTTGTTACTATTTTCTACACAGTTTTTGGAATGTAGAAATATCCTCATCCTTTCTGCAGTCCTTAACGAGGGAATTTTAATCCTTTAGTTTTTGTCCTTGTTTTTTCTTGTCTTGTTTTGTTCTGGTCTTCATTAAACAAATATGAGTTTTATGTACTTGATATCTGATATTTGATTTATTATACATTTTACACATATCTTGAATCTCAAGTCTCAAGTCTTGAATCTTGAATCTTGAATCTTGAATTTGAACTGCATTACATTTTCTGGTTTATGTACTCATTCAAATCATTCAAATCTCAAATCTCAAAACTCGAAAGTCAAAAGCTGCTGTGTGCTGTTGTTTGTTCAAGAGCAGAGCCAAAAAATGCAGTAAATTGTGTATGTAGAGAATACAGAATACAGAAGGTACAGTATATAATATATAATATATATAGTAAATGTAGATTGTAGATTGTAGATGCAGCACGAGGAAAACTCTACTCTCTCACGTAACTGGATTTAAGTAGAGAGAAGAGTGTAAAAATAGGAGGATTTTAGGATTTTTGTTCCAAGTGATCAACCTCTTCCTATTTCCTACCGTCAACCGTGGTTAGTTTGAAGCTCAACTCTCAACTCCTAAGCAACTCTTTCCTCTACAATTTTTTGAGGACGATGAGGATTGAATGAGGATAAAAAACTTGCCTCTGATCTATGATTCATTCTTTCAAGCCTTTTTTTGTATTATTTTCCCCATCTCAAATCTCAAGTCTCAAGTCCAACATCACAGTTCACCGTAATTTTTGTAGGTGCAATGTCGCACAGTACGATATCCGTGATCATTGGACATGATGACAATGACATAAAATTATCATGATATGCCATGTCATGTTACGACTCTTTCATTTCAAGACGTCTCAAGTCTCAATTCTCAATTCTCTTTCAATGCCATTTGACTTTACTTTCTAGAATCTAGAGTCTAGAGTCTAGAATCTAGAGTATTTCATAAGATGGATATTTTCCTTCTTTCTTTTAGACTCATACATTTATGTATGATTTGTTTTTTCCTTCATCCCTTTCATTTTCTTTATGTTTGTCCAGTATCCAGTATCTATTATCTAGTTTCCAGCACCCAGTATGAAATTCAGTCCATCCAATTTTGTGAATGTGTGTGAATAAATCCATGGATCTTTTTGCTCTTCTCCAAATTAGTTTTACTGATATTTCCGTGAATTCCTCCCATTGGCATTGATTAATCCAATGTATCAATGGGGTAAGAAGTGGGAACAAAGTCGTAATCGTATTGGAAGGAAGGTACAACAAAACAAGACTCAAAACGATCAACGAATTGCAGAGATAATTAATAATTAAACAAGAGCATGTAATGCTTGATGTTTAATTGAAATTATATGAAAGACTGAAAGAATAATAATTAAGCCGCCCACCCTCCCAACATTGGTTAATTTATAGATTGAATTATGAGAAATTTACTATGTATGGAAAATATTATTATTATTATTCTTTCAGTCTTGACATGAAAATTGTTATTCTTTTGTTTTATGTCCAGGATCTTAAGGATTGAATGTACAAGAACACCAGAAGTTCAAACGAATGCAGAATAGGATATTTACAATATCATTACAACTTACTATACCTAGGAATATACACATAAAAAGTTTACTACTATTATTGATGAGAGTTATGGCTGTATTTAATATTAATGAAATAAATAATCAATACTTCCTTTATGTATCTATTTCAGGTGTCTTGTGGGGATGTAGTGTTATTTACAAGCTAATCATCCTTAGTTACAATTTAAATTGCATTAAGACACATTCTTACGTTATAGTTTGTCATTTGATTAGGCATATTATAGGATTTTATATTATATTATACTTAATTTAACTATAGTACTGTACGAGAGTCGCCTCAAGAAACTGAGGTGTGGATAGAGCCACCAGAGAGTATTATTTTATCTATGTATACTTTAAAATAGCTCTGGCGGATCT
>JAQGBH010001528.1:0-31739 GCA_034698265.1 Sminthurinus aureus | reverse complement strand
AGAAAAAGATGAAGAAAAGACGTGAAATGAAAAAAGACTGTGGCTGGTTTTGATGTTTGATGTTTGGTGTTTGGTAATGTAGGCAAGATTATATGAGGATATGAGAATATGAGAGATGAGAGTGAGCTGGCAGGGAGTAGTTGAATTTAGATTGAGTGACTGTAGCACAGAGAGTAGAGAGTACAGAATAGAGTAAAGAGAGATGAGAAAAATAGAATAGCACAGGTGGACGAGCGAGTGAGCGAGAGGACATGCTCTGTGAGTCCCAGGTGTGAGAAATCAACTGATTCAAAAACCTTCTGGCTTTTCACATTCACATCATCATCATCATTATCATCATCACTGCCGTATCATGATCATCATCTCTGACTAATTCAAGCTATCACTAGCCGTTCCATCTACAGGGGGTAGTCTCAAGTCTCAAGTCTCAAGCCAAAATTCAAGAAAATTTCCCATATCAACTATCATTCTATTCTTCTGTACATATTATTTACATATATTCTATACTCACATCTGTACACCAATTCATGATGATAGTAAAATGATCTCATATTTTTATTTTAATCCAACTATTCCTTACAACTTGCCCGATTTGTCACATGTAAGTATTAAGTATTCATTCAAAATAATTCTCGCAGATTCGTGATTCGCTCATTCATAACTCACTCAATTTATATGATCTGCTTTAGCAAACTCAATACTCAATTCATTTTGTGTACGAATTAAAATTTTCAAAATTAAAAAATTCTCAATTTTCCCTTTAATTGGTATTTTGAATTTTGTAATACCCGTTCATAAAAATAAAAACAGGAGCAATTGGACAATGGAAAATTCTGTTTCGCATATCAATCACCAATGCATCAATGCATCAGTTATAGAGATACATATTTTAAATACCTGAATGAACCCTTACTTTTCATCGTCGCTTCCTACTGTTTCAAACTTTCCGCTTGATACAGTTTTTCCCAGAAACGAGAAACGAGACTCCCCGCGTTCTGGATCATGCTCATAAGTACGATCAGTGATCATGATTCAGGTAAATGAATTGCCAATGACAAATTCATGTCATCTTCCGCTCTTCCTCTCTTCCACCTTCCGTTCACGTAAAAGGCACAGGATAAAGTACAAAACACAAAACAGTGAAGCATTTACTATATAAAAATGAATGAAAATCAAAACCCAAAAACTAAAAACCGGAACATCAGTCTCACGGATTTAAATTTTGAGCTCGATTGATTCATTGCTGCCAATGCATGAAAGTTCCATTTTAATACATGTAAATTCTCAATGGTTGATGAACACTTGACTTGATTTTGCACATCATTCTGTATTCTGTGTACAAATACTATGTACTTTGTAATACATATCTTTGTATAATATGTATTACAAGTATTATCGTTCAAATTTTAAGTGGATGGGGGAGAATGGAGATTAAGTCGTCATTTATTATGTGCTCCCATTCCCATTCCCACTACTTATAGAATGCTGAATGAACTGATGTGAATAGTAAATCCTCGGATTTTTCTTGCATGACTGCACTCATCTAAACTCAAAACTCGAACCAGCTCATTATATCAGTGATTTGGCTTGAATCATGAATGCAGTGAATAGCGAATAACGACTAGTGAAATAGCAAATGATCATGGCGACGACGATATATTATATAATGGCTATTTTGTCAATCGTTTTAATTCCTCAGCTATTAAGAATTATGAAATTTTTTAAGGGTGGCAGGTGCTTCATCTGATTTTAAAACAACGTTTGAATTTTGAATTTTGTATCATCTTCATTTATCCATGCATTTTATCAACAACAACAAGCAGCAACGACGAGTGCTTGGTACTGCGTGCTGGGGTAATTTTGGTAGGATTTTCATATGAATATGCATATTGCACATCCTGCAGAGTGCAAAGTACAGGCAGGTTGCATGTATAGGTAGTTTTTTTAAATAATTATTTGCACTTTTTTCTTTCATATGACAAGACTCGACTCTCGACTCTCGACTCTGAGGAGCGGAAGGGTTGGTCTAATTATTCGGCTTCAAATATCAAAGCATTTTGCCGTTTAGAAATGAAAACAAGCATGTTGACTCTTTACTTGGTAAATAATATTTTTTACATACGACAAATGTCACACAGGATAAAAATATGACGTTCATATTAAATTTATGCACATACATGAAGCATGCATTTTCAATACTGTTGTACATATTGCATATTGTAAATTGTAAATTGTGATGCATGATGAATGTATTGAACATTAAAATGTACAGAAAGATTTTCAGTATTTTTCTTTCTGGTTGGTTTTGTGTTTTGTGTTTTGTGACTCACTTCCGTTTTGGGTTGCTGTTTGCCGTTTATTGTTGTTGGTTGTTGGCTGGTGTGGGTGTATATTTTTGTGCTTTGTGCTTCAAACTTTTTGTACTTTGTACTGTGATCGCACATATGTATTTATATTATTAAAAGTGTAACTGGTGAGAGCTTTGAGCTGTATAAAATCCACGTGTTCAGTTCCCATTCATTCATTCTCATTTATTCCCACAAGAATCTCTGTTCAAATAGTTTCATCAAGAGTTGGCTCTGGTTCTGGTTCTGGCTTTGGCTTTGGTTCTTTGGCTGGGAAAACATGAGTTAACGTCATACGTGAATAATTTGCTTTGTTTTCTCATGCCTGTTGCTTTGCTTTACGTCCATGTACAATTCTATTCTGCTTGCTTTGAAGTTTGAATTCTAGCTGTTGAAACTTGAAATTTTAAATATGAAATAAACAAGCAAAAACAATATTATATAGCTCAGCGTTCAGCATACTCAACGCTCAAACAACGTGCTGTCCATTGAAAATTTAAATATTGTGCAATTATTGAGGAAAATTTAGAATAATCTCGTTTTTATGAACACACAAAATGATTTATTATTTCATATAATCCATAATCCATAGATTAAACGCTAAATTAAATTAGACTCTGAAACATTGAACACTGAACATTAATAAATATGCCATGCGTCGGACAAAATTGAAATTCAAAATTCAATTTGGATTTTTTTCACCTTCCAATATTTTCCATTCATAAAATGTAAAATGGGAAATTTTTAGTACTCAAATCTTCAAATGTTAAAATGCTCAAGTGTTCAAGTGTTGATGACTGATGACATTCCACATTTTTGTTGCTCATTCCTTCTGATATCCAAGGTCCAAGATCCAAAATTCAAGATGTACTAATAGCTCTGATGTACGAGCAACAAGGAAAAAGAAGGGAAATTCAATGAAATACAAAGTACAAAAATACAAAATACAAAGTGGAATGTACAATGTAAAATAACACTTGAGATTTCTGAACACATGTATGTATAATGACTATTGAAGAGCATGTACAATGTACTTGCACAAAAATAGGAAAAATATAAACTACATAAATAAGAAGTAGCAGAAGAAGAAAGAGAAAAAGAACAGGACAAAACTTGAGGGCAACTCAAGTGTCCTACTCTAAACTCAAAACTCTAGACTCTAGACTCAAAACTGTCACCGTCTTTTATTTTCCTCTAGCACGATTGAATTCAAATTCCAAATATGACAAAACGACAAGAGACAAGAGACAAGAGGAGGAGGAAGAGCACTTTTGAATTTCTAAGATGCTCAACACGAGCATCAAAATGATGACAAAAAGATGTATGACCACGGAACATGGAACATTGACTGAATCAATGATTGGGTCCTTGCCTTGTGATGAATTTTAACGTTTTAACATAACGCGAACAAATCCTCAATCATAAATCATAAATAACCGAGTTGAATTCTTTTTTTCAAATCAACTATCAGAAAATTCAAAATCCCAAAGGAAAATCAGAGAATCTAAAACGAATCTAAAACGTGAAATTTCAAATTTCAAATGCATACAAAATACAAAGACTTTTAGGTGTTCCAGAAGGAAATTAAAGTTGCTAATCTTATTTGATAAAAAAGGTTTTATATTATTGTAAATTGTAAGTTGTAATTATCTACATATATGGCTTCTTTTTTAAATACTCGATGCTCAAAATTCAGAATCCACTTTATGTTGATTAATGATGTTGAAAAGGGTGACATTTTTGATTCTTGATTCTGGATACTTGATACATACTTTGCAGTTGACTCTCGGAAGTTAATCCTCCTTTTGCGCATTGAGACTTGAGACAAATTTGGAAAATTCCATTGTACTATAAACTATAAGCTGTTAGTTGATAGTTGATAGTATTTCTATTTTTTATCCGTCTTTTAAATGATGACAAAAATCTTGAGCCGTAATAATATAGCTGTCTTAACTTTTAAAATTGGTAGTCACGCCACGCCACAGAGTTGAGTCGGTAGTTGTAGTTCTAGTTGTTGCTGTGAGTTTTGAGTTGTGATAAAGAATACAAATTTAATGCTAATGGTGACTTGATGGTTTCCAATTCATTCTAAAGGCTGAGTTAAAGCGTCATTTCACTCATTTAGCTTCAAGATGAAAAGGCAAGCCGAAAATTATCTGGTATCTGCATAATTTCACCTACCGTTATTATTATTATTATTACTACTATTCATCTGGTGTATTATGTATATTGCATTATGATTTACCATTTACAATCTACAGAGTAACTACTTTGAAATACTTTGGATTTTGAACACATCTCCAAAATCACCTTTAAAGTCATCAGCTTTCCTCTTGACTCTTTACTATCACTGAATATTGTACAAGCACTAATCGTTCTTTTCATTCTGTTTTTCACCTGTATGAACAACCAGATCTCTACATTCTAGACTGTAGATTCTAGACTGTAGATTCTTGATAAGGCAAATCCACTGCAACTCAGCATTTACTTGTATCTACATGAGTGTAAAAATACCAGTAGACACAAACACAAACACAAATACAAATTCAACCTGCGCCTCAAATTCATTTCAAACTTGCACCATTATCATTTGCATCATGATGAGTATCGAGTACAGAGTACAGAGTACAGCAGAACAGGACATTTATGCTTTAATTCCATCAATTTATTTCAAGTACAGAAAATTATACTCTACAAACTGTACTGTACATACTTTATGTGTGTGTGTGTGAATAGAGAATACTGAATGCTGAATACATTACCATGATTATTACTATTATTATTACTGCCTTGTTCACTGTTCACAGATGAACCGCCTTGGAGATTCGGATTCAGGGCAAGATAAGTTATGTGATGCTTATTCCAAAATCTCAATACACACAGATGGACAGAAAAGTTAAAAGTTGTATTGAACATTGAACACCTGCACTCACTATGCACATTATGCACTGTACACTGTACACCATAACAAACACGATGGGAAATGGATGGAAACTCATGCAATTTCTCCAAGACGATGACGACCCAAGAATCAAAGTAAAGTCCAACTGTAAACTTTCTGGATTCTAGATTCTAGGTGTTTTCAACGTGAAAAGGATTAATATCCGTATACTTGTTACCTCCTTGTACAAAGCGCCTTGCGTTATTATATTATTTCATCATGGTAAATGGTGATGGTCTCTGTATACATATGATAAATAGATAAACAGATAGAGCACACGGTAATAATACGTATGATGAATCTAATATTTTTATGTGAATGTGTGTGTTTGCGTGTGTGAAGGAGGGAGAGAGAGAGAAAAAACTCTTTTGGAAAAATTCCTAATTCCCATTGTAAATGATAAGTGTAAATATCTTTTTGGGATGATATACAAATAACAAATAAGAAATGAGTGTATTTAAACAACTCGGCGAGGAGAACATCCCAGTTACAGATGTACTCGTCTTTGTCACTATAAATCTTTGCAGGAAATTCAACTCGACTTGTACTCTCTACACTCTACACTTTACACTACATTTTGGAGTATTGCATAGTTGTAATACACTTTACCTTCATCAATATATATTACATGTCTTGAATCCTGAGAATCGAGAAAGGGAGTGAGAGAGAAGAAGATTTTTCTTCATGACAGTGAGACTTTTCAATCTGTTCATTTTCATATGGAACGTGTTGATTTTCATTTGTTCCTCTTTTGAGTACTGAGAATGAGCCAGAGCCAGAGCCATAGCAAAAGTGAGAGGAGATAGGGAAAGATTCCACATGAGTTTTAGACTGTGTGCACAGCACACCTGCAAAAATACTAGAGAGCATTTTCTCAAGAGTTGTGAACATATTTAAACTCCGTCCTCCGTTCTCCTTGTACATATCGTAAGTACTTTAACGTTAAGTAAGTTTAACTTGCACAGGAATCTCTGAGGATCAACAAGAAGCGTAGTGAGTGTGTATTTTACTAATGCATATGCACAATGTACACACTTGAGCTTATGATAGCTATGTATTTGACGAGTTTGGAGTTTGGAGTTTGGAGTTTACAGTTTATACGTCCAACTTCATACTTCCAAATTTCAACTTTTCAACTCCCAACATCTTGCGCTCAGTTTTACTTTTAGATTCCTCACTTGAATTTTTCAGGCGGCATCAACACTCTCAACTCTCGAGTCTCAATTCTCAATGTATCTAGAAACTAAAATGTACAATGTTCCATACATTATACATCATACATTCTCTGCTCTTTACTCTTTGGACCCAAACACACAGAACAGAACAGAACTAAACTACCAAAAGTACAGACTACAGACAAGCCGACACAAAGATAGTTGGATACACGTGAGAAAAAAGTGAGAAAATTACACATCCACAGATATTTACATGTAAAATGTAAATGTACGTAACAACTCACTCTTTTCAACTTTCAAGAGGTTCAAGAGGAAGATGACGTTGAAGAAAAGACGGCAGCGACAACAACATGACAACGACAGCAGGCAGGTATGAAATTTTATGATGACATTTAAAACACATCCCATTCACCAGCTCAAATGTTCAAATGTTCAAATATTCACGTTGTGCTTATTGGAAATTGGAATGCGAGGGAAAAATCAAAGAATTTAACATTTCACATCTTCATCTTTTTTCTCTTGTCTTTTTTGACTCTTGTCTCTGATGTAAAATGAAGAGTAAACCACAAACCACAGTGAATTCTGATGACTTAATAATTTTTATTCCGACTTTTTACAGGTTTTGAGAATGGTAAATGTTGCTGATTTTCAATGATATTTAAACAATAATTTTATTAAAAGTACACAATTTTATATCATCCAAATTATTTTGTATTTTGTAAAAGCTTAATGTAAAAATATACGCTATTAAAAATCAAATTTCCACTTACTCCAGCCTCCAGCCTCCAGATTCCAGATGAAAAGAATTATCTCGAGGTTTTTAGTGAATCGTCAGTGTCAGTTTATTTTTACACAGAATGCTAAATTATTGGTCATAAATAATAAATATAGATTGTGAATATGAATCTGTGCATGTTTTTGTATCATTTTTTTCCATTTGATTTTTCCTCCACCTTTTTTTCCTTTCACCTTTGCTTGTGACTTTTGTGCCTTGTACCTTCGTGAGTTGAGACAAATTAGGACCATACCAGTATGCATTGTACTTGCATTGTGCTTTTGCTTTTAACTTTTATTGTGACGGTTGCTATGGAAAACATCACAAAAAATGTACAATAAAAGTTAAAAGCAAAAGCACAAGCATAAACTCATCATGCTGGTATGGTTCTATTATACTTATTTTTTTTATAATCGTTGATATTGAATAGAGATCCTCTTTTTACCGTTCAAGGTTTAAAATTTTTACAAGTTTATCCAAGGTAATCAACAGACATCAAAGAGTCAAAGTCACAGTCACATTTTGCAGCTGTATCATGTATCCCTTGTGTATGTATCAGCGAGTGAATTTGCAAAACACTGGCACTCTAAACTCTACACTCTGCACTACTTTTACATATTATAATTTTGTTGTACCTATTTTAAATTGATATATTCATCATGAGCATTGAGCATCATCAAAAATTAAAACGGAGAGAAAGTGGCAATTGTTTTTCCTTGATATTTTTCCTGATTTTTGGTCTCTTGTTCGAGTTGATCTTGAACTTTGAGGATTGAGAATGACCTCTGAAATAATTCCTCTTTCATCTGCTTACCTCTTCATCCTTTATCCTAAAACTATCAACTACGAACTATGAAATACAAACTACGGGCATTTGCATGTTTACATATTTATGTTCAAAGTCATCCAAATCCAAAATCCCATTTTTTCCCTTTCTAATATCTTTGATTATGTAAAGACATTTGGAATAAACAAGTGAGAATATGAGAGACTCGAGACTCTGATTTAAGGGCGGTGTAATATGGATATTTTATTGCAATTTGAAATAAATGTAAAATGTATAATCGTCACATTGTATAACACATGATACATAATACGTAAAGTTACATTGTACATGCCATGTGTTGGGATTGCATTTTGTATTTTGTATTTTGTACGTCGGTTGACAATTCCTTGTCAAATTTTATTTATGAGAGAGCGTGAGGGTGAAATGGAGAATGGAGGATGGAGAAGTGAAGAAGAGTGTACAATAAATAGTAAATAGTAAAGTGAGATGGATGCATGTAGATGGATGAGAGATAGATAGATAATAGGTACATATGTAGATAGATAGATAGATGGATAGATGTTGGATATGGTGAAGAGAAAAGAGGGGCACGTGAGCGTTGAGCATGGGCGAAAAATAGAGGAAAGTAATGTAGTGATCCATGTCAAACTACAACTGCTCAGAGTAGAACTGAGAACTGCAAATGGTGAATCTTGTCTCTTGCAACTCAATGAATACTTACATATGACATAATACTCTTCTCTCTTCTTCTTTACTTTGGTTTGGTTTGGTCTCTGGTAATCCGACCAAAAGAGTCTGACTTCGTGGTCCAATATATTTTCATTCCATGTGTATTTTGTATTTTGTTGATCTATTTCCATGCATGTACAATGGAGAATGGAGAGATGAGTGTAAGTCAAGTCAATAATAGTCGTAGTCATAGTCATGCATATATGGACACACAATGATTTTCTTTGGGAATCCTCCCCCTCTTTTACTTTGCTTTAGTCTTCTTCTTCCGAGTCTCATCTCCCCTTCCCAATCCACACTCCACACTCCACTCTCAATACCCTATGTATTTTAATGAGAGGAAAGTAAAAGCAAAAAGCAACTGGAGCTACCCCTCAAACTCCAAGCTCCAAGCTCAAAACTCAAAACTCCCTTCTATTTCTACCCGGGCTTTCGCACTCGCTCATGTTAACGCACAACATATAACACACAGTTTTATACACCATTTCGACAGTCTCAGTTCTACATTCTACATGCTCCTAACATGTGAATCCACATCTTTAAGTCAACTTCCGATTTATGATCCCGAATCCCGACCTCACAGCTCATACATACACTATACACTATACAGCACACAGCTGACTCGCTCACTTTCATTTGCCTTGGTTTTTGCTTTTCTCCATGTGCAATGTACATGGATCATGTATCATATATCAAATCATGTAATTGAGCTCACCATGTACAGATAATAATAATAATAATAATAATGCGAGCAACCAAAATCCATCAAGGAAAACATGAGGAATAAAAGCCAATCTATTCATGATTAACCGGAAGCGCGGGGAGCTGGGAGCTTACACAGTTTTACATTTTTATGTACATTGCTCCCGATTTCAGATTTCACATGTCAGATGTACAGTTTTTCATGACGCATTAAGTCATACCATTCAAAGGAAAATCCGTGGTTTTTATCAGTAGTTGAGCATTTTTATGTGGTTTTTTGTGACCATTCCATTTTTTATACGGATTATCGGTATGTTAAAATCATGCACTTTTAAGTATTTGTACAATTTGAAAAAATATGGTGATCAAAATATTTATTAGTTTTGAAATAAACAAAAGTCAATACCTAAAACTTTGGCTGTTGTTGTAGCCTAAAATTCAATCATGTGTAAAAGTTTAATTACAGATAAAGTATTTTGTATTTTGTAGGGATTTCCTGGGTTTCTACTTTTGACATAATTACAAAGAGCATTGAGTCTTGAAAATAACATGTAAACATTTTGTCAAGTTGCATTTGACAACTGTTACATTTGTATTTTGTACATTGTACATTCTTTATACGAGTGCAAGTGCAAGTGTCTTTATGTTCTCGAGGGAAAAGTTTCTTTCTTTTTCTTAGGATATTCTCATTTCTCAAATTTCCTTCCAGAAACCAAACCAGAAATGCTGCATTTGTCGTGAATTGTGGAACCAAATAAAATATTATTGCATGGTGAATGGTGTGTGGTGGTTTGCTTTATGCGATACAAATACAAATACAAATACAGGAATAGGACATACGACACTTTCCATTTTTGGGTAATTCAAGGGTCATGCTTAAGGAGAGAGGACAAGGAACAAGGAATGAACAAGTGTATGAGCATCAAGTGTCCAACTCTAAACCAATTCAAAATCTACATACAGCCAGAGATTTTACTTAAAAGGTAACAGAGACACTTGATCTGCTGCACTTTTGTAGCTTTGAAGTTTAGGTACATACATACATGAATATATTTCAGAGCTTTCCACTGCTGTCGCTTGTCGCTTTAGACTGTAAACTGTAGAAAGGATACATAAAATTTTGGCTATTTTGAATTTAAAATGTTGTGCTCCTAGAATAATTTTTTATTGTGAAATGTTATTGTGAGGCGACGGAGATCAAGTCATTTTGGTATTTTATAATGGAGACTGTGAAGAATTAGGAATGGAGTCCCCATGCACGACTCAAGAACTCAAGAACTCAAGACTCAAGACTCTGGTTTGGTTTGGTTGTTGCTGTTACATGTTGATTGTTGATTGTTGAATGTGCTATAAAGTTCTGTGTCTGTGAATGAGGTGACTACATCCAATATCCAGCACACAATTTATTCCAGATTCAAGATGCTGTAAAATTCTGAACCAAACACAAGTAATCAGTATTACTCATATCCATATGTAATACGTAAAATTCCAGTTAGAGTTGGAGTTTGAGTCATACTCAAAAGTGAACGTGGAACATTTAAAAGGAAACGATGCAGGCAGGCATTTGTCACCCATTTCTTTGATGGTTTTGTGTGGACTCGGATGATTAGTTTTCTCACTGTAGACTGTACACTGTAGTCCCATCATGTTGTGTGGCTTTTTCTACCAAGTTTTACATATGTATTACATGGACATGTGTCTGCAGTCTGTAATGCATCTCCGTGTATGAAATACGAATACGAATACGAATTTGAAGTTGGTATTCAGTTTCGCTCCCTTCCTTGACTATTGACTATTGAGTATTGCACATGAGGACATATGTGGAATTTCCAAGTGTAAACAGTATGTGGGTGACGAACAGGATCTTCCAGTTTCATTTCCAGCCTCAAAGCCTCAGAGCCTCGTCTCCCCCATTTCAACTGTATTTATTTATATCTGTACTTTAGACTTTAGTGAAAAGAGACTGTTTTGCAGGTGTTGACTCTTGGGTGCTAGATTCTAGATTCTAGATGCTGGATTCTAGATTTAGACGACGATGGATGCCAATAATTGGAGACTGAAACAGAATCCATTCTGTTGTGTCAAACCGGAGTCGGATTCCGAGTTGCGTCTCATTGATTTGCTCTATCCGTAGAGATTCCACTAAAAATGGAAGCAGAAACGAGGAAAACCACAAAAAGAGAATGGGGGAAGGAAACTGTGAACTGAGGAAAATGGAGATAAAAATAAGGGGTGTTTTTACACTCACCATTCTCATTTGTTTCCTTTCTCTTCCAAATTTTCTCTTGCTCCTTATCCAACTTCTTTCTTTATTCTTTATACTCCTTTTGCTCTTCCTATCTTTGGTTCTTTGTTGTAGGGAAAAGGTTGCTGTTTTTTTTTTTTTTACACAACTGCATCCACGGAGGACGAAAGCATAGACGTTTTATGCATAAAATATAAAGACAGATGAAACATTTTGGATTTTGAATTTTGGGGAGACGGAAAATGGAAAATAGAATTGAGATTGGAATAAATGGAAAATGGAAATGCACATTTTATGTGCATTCTAAATTCTAAATTCTACGCTCAATGCATTACGCATACGTTATGCAAGTTGCATATGTGCACAGTGCACATAGTACGATACACGAGTGGATAAGAGTGCATTCATTCATTGCACATTACCCTGGAGACGTTTCCTGTTTCCGCAACTGCAAAGAGAATTCGGTGGTACGGAATCCTCCCTGGAAGAATAAAAGGCGGTGAAAATACGAGGGTCTCGAGTCATTGCGCCATCGATTTTCTTCTTCATCCTCTTTTCTCCTTTCTCCAAACTCCGCCCCAACTCAGACGCCTTCCGGGTTTCTCGGTTCTCTCTTCTCTGCATATGTATTATGCATGCATTCGGTCCATTTTCTCATCAAGATATACTCCGTTCTACTTGTAGTTTGTAGTTTCATCTAGATTCTAGATTACTGTAGATTCTAGATTCTAGATCAATGTGCAGCAAAGGGTACAGAAAATGATAACCTACAACTTCTCTGCACTACACCGTATGGATTTATATTATAGATATTCCCTGCAATGTGCAATGTGGAGAGAATTGTACAATGGGGGAAAGAAAAATCTGACTTTTGATATGACAATAGTCAAATAACACGAAACGTTTTTTCTTTTTTCTCTGCAACCCTTATCTGCTCACAGTTCCAGTTCAAGTGGAAAGTGCATCTTTGTATGCGCAGTGAAATAATATGTAAGTAATATGAAGAATGTATGGCTTGACCTGCACTCTTACTCTTGAATTTCTTTTGCACAAAAAACATGACTCTTTCACTACTTGTAGCTGAAACTTTTACTTTTGGCATCCACTGCTTGGCTTTCCTTGGGTAATTATTCAAAAATTCGTAGTAGCAAAAATTAAAACCATTCTTGTGGCTCCACTGCAAAAGTTATAGGGCCCACAGACCTTTGACTAATAATATCATTCAAATATTTTGGCTCAAATTTTCTCCTTCTTTCTTTCTTTCTGTATATACTTTGATAAGACTATCAGAAGTGTTTGTTTTATTATATTACTTATATTCTGTATTATATATATATGGTATATTCTGCATAGGCATTATATACACAGCAACAACATTTACATAGCTATTACATAGATACAGAGAAAACAATAATCATGTCAATGTCAATAGTATTGTGAGTTCTGAGCGAGAGATACATATGATATACAATAACAAATAAATTGCTTTGACCATGGCTAATCCAAAATTCAAAAGCATGTAGGTGTATGGTGTATGAAGTATGGAGTATGATGTATGTATAATGTGTAAACTCTAAGGAATGGCAAGCAAAATTACGTTTTAACCTCATTGCGACCGTTGCCATTGGTAGCTCATAACTAAATACGTAAATAGGTCCATGATTGCGAAGAAGTTAAAGCCAAAATTATTATAATTTTTCATTTGTTTCCAGAGAAAAATATTATGCAGTGAAAATACGTGTAATGTTTTGAATATTGAATGCGTATACGCAGCGTCGTACTGTCTATTCTTTTAGAAAGTTCGCCTCAACTTTCGTGCTCTCCATTTATTTGTATGGAGAATTCAAAAGTTGAGGCGAACTGTCTAAAAAAATAGACAGTAAGTGTACGTAGCAGTACTGCACATAAAGGTTCCCTTGCTACACACTGTTTTTAGTATACAGAATTGTGTAAAAAAGGGAAGATGCATTTCCACATACGCAGATGTATATGGTAGCCTTTACTTAATTGGTCGCTTTTCATAGTAAAAAAACCAGTTTACTCATTCAAAGCGTTCTCATAAGTAGGTTCACATTACCCACTCAAAGCGTTCTCATAAGTATGTTCACAAGTACACACACACACCGTGCACAGCCTTGTTGCACGATTGGGATACTTACACTATTGCAATTTATCCCGAATCCCCGGTCCTAACTAGTGAAACTCTGGTTTTTTCAAGTGTTCCAGCAATCAATCATAAAAAAGTACCTTTGCTTAATTGTTACTTATTAGTTGCTTGTGTACACATGTACCTAAAAATATGTGTAATGTGTATCTAAAACTATACAATGTGTATTAAGTACTTAAATACACACATTTTATGTATCATGTCTCTATATTTTGTGTATGATAATACTATTTAACATGCCGTTTTTTATGACATAATAATATGCTAATATTGATGTAAATGTCTCTGGTCTATGCTGTATGTCATGCTTGGTGATAATATATTTTAATACCTGTTTATGTTATATAGCGTATAATATTGTCTATATTCTCCATTCTCTATGCATATCAAATATCCACGTAGGCTAAATGCTAAATATGTTTTTTATCATATAAAGAAACTGCTTGTCTCGAAAAAAGCTTCCACATTCTCTGTAACACTACGTGTAAAATTGAGACACTTGATGTGAAAGCTTTTACATGGCATTTTCCTATTTGTTCCATGTTCAAATGTGAAACTAAGACAGACAGCCCACAAAATACAAGAGGAGAAAATTCGGGCATTATTAGTTGGATGAACCGCTTCATCAAGTCACCAAAAGGAAAAATATTTATCATTATGAATATTTGTATATTTTCCGTGTTGGCCGTGTACCTCATATTGGGGGGTACTTCTGCTGAAGCTGATGCAGGCAAAGGCCCTAAAGTAACTGATAAAGTAAGTAAAAAATTACCCTATTCTCAATGTTTTTTGCAATCCAAAATCTAAAACTCTAAACTCTTTGTCCCAAAATTTTGATACACCACATGTATCATGTATCAATGTATGACTGGATTTTTGTACCTTTTTTTTTACAACAATATATAAAATTGGTTTTATTTTTATTTCAACAAGCGTATAAAACTATAAAACATACTTGTTCATTTTCCAATTAAAAAATATAAAAGTACTTTAGTATACTTATGTCTTATGTCACATGTCATAATAATGTGCCATTTTGTCCTTACTCCTTTCCATGTGTGCATATTTACACATTGTATAATATTGTATACTTACGTTGATGAAAATAAAACCCTCATTTTTTAATAATTAATACTTATATTGGACATTTTTTCTCCCGTAAATAGTATCTCTGTACTTTTAGCTTATTTAACAAACTAACAGTTGTTCATTGTTCATTTTTTCCATGTTTGTGTGTATAACAGGTATGGTTTGATATTGAAATTGGAGGTGTACCGCAAGGCCGAATCGAAGTCGGTGTTTTCGGTAAATCTTTTAAAAAAATTTTATTTTGTTTATCGTTTATCCTATATACCCTATATTATGTATTATACATATTTTATGTAGGTACAATATGTATTATGTATTATATTAAAACATTGATGTTGGGACAAGTCAATCGTGTGTAAATTGTAACGACTACTTAAGTACTACTGATGTCTATATATGTTCATTTATTTCGTATTTTGATACCCTTATTTTGTTGTCAATCTTTTCAGTATTGTTACAAATATCTATAATCTATATGTATACTTAATTGAAGAAAATGACGGTGCACATGTGTATCATGCACACATTTAATCCATTTTTAATTCCATGGTGTTTTACATGTTATATTTTAGGCAAAACCGTACCAAAGACTGCCAAGAACTTTATTGAATTAGCCCAGAAAACTGAAACTGGTGAAGGGTACAAAGGCAGTAAATTTCATCGTGTGATTAAAGGTATATTATCTGTTTTATTTATTTTGGTGTTACTGATGAATTATTTTTGTGTATCTATATGCACGCAAATGTGACATGTGCCATTATATTGTTGCCATACGAAAATTCTAAATCTCTCTGAACTTACGTTGCCTGTGGTTAAAACGGTTCTGTTTTCTATAATTCTCCATATAGACTTTATGATCCAAGGAGGAGATTTTACCCGAGGAGATGGTACTGGAGGTAGAAGTATTTACGGAGAAAAGTTTGCTGATGAAAACTTCAAGCTCAAGCATTATGGCGCAGGATGGTTAAGTATGGTAAGTGTCTTTCAAATTGGGTTTTTCTCCAATTATTATCAAATAGCTTAGAAAATTGAGTCATGATGATAATAGTGATTCTATTTTTTTGTGCCAATGCAGGCCAATGCTGGAAAAGATACTAATGGTATTTGTCTTTTAAATTCTATATATACCTAATTAAAAGCTTTATACTTACCTAAAATTACCCCTTTGTCTGTATTATTTATTGTTTCAAAAATGTATCATTTATACCTTATACGTAATGAATGACTGTTAATGGTTTCTACAGGATCTCAATTCTTCATCACTACCAAGAAAACTACATGGTTAGAAAACAAATCACATTCTGTACAAAACTAAAAACTATACAACAAAATATTAGGTTTCCTCAATTTTACTCCGATTCCAAACTCTCTCTTCATGTTTTTTTAATTATTCTTTGGATTGTTTAAAAATTTCAGGTTGGATGGCAGACATGTAGTATTCGGAAAAATAATTAAAGGAATGGATGTTGTCAGGAAAATTGAAGCTACAAAGACCGATTCACGAGATAAGCCTGAGCAGGACATCACAATAGCAGATTCGGGATCCGAACCTGTTGAACCTTATGGAGTTGAAAAAGCAGATGCTCAAGAATAAAAAAATAAATAAATGCAATCACACAAACTAACAGCAATGTATTTAACTAAATAAGTTACATATAATAATAATTGATTATTGTATATTGTGTATTATATTATATATTATTGTTGTGTTACTAGTATTATAATTATTATTATTTCTCAATGAATATATATATAATTACTATTTTGTTTCTTCAAATAAAAATGAAATTAAAACAGCGATAAAAGAAAGCAATAATATACAGATATAAAAAAACAAGAACAAGCTAATGTGTATACACATGAAAATACGTTAACTACAGAATCCCATACATATTTACTCTGTTATATTTTATTTATAATGTATAACAAACGAATTTATTTGTTAGACAAGAAAATGATCATGATTTTATGAGGAACATCAAAACTATATTATATATTATACACATGAATCAGATAAGGTGACAGATAGTCTCTGTATGAAAAATGGGAAAATACATAATATTATTATTATAGAATACACAATCACCAAATTATTACGTTTACGTATACTTACACAAACTGAAAACTTGAGTTCAAAAAGTAGTGTGTGCATATTATTATTATGCTTAACCATTGTTGTGATTCAATAATTTACTGAGGTTGGAACTAGTTTTTTTCATTGCATGTGTATACACTCATATTTACAATAATCAATAGTTATACACACATACTTTAAAACAATTTTGTATGAAAAATATTATGATCTAATGCATTTTGAATAATAAAACATGATATGCCTAGATAAAGGTGTACGAAGAAAATTCTCTAAAAAAAAATTACTGAAATTTCATAGTACAAAATAAAACTAAACACATGTTATACTAATCAATTTTAAAATAGTTGCGCTGTAACTAAAACATAATCTGCTTGTTATGTGCATAAAAATGATCCAATTATTCACATGGTAAAATAATGAAACTACACATATACAAGTATTATTTGTCTTTAAAAATAACATCCTGATACTACAACGAACTTTTACAGCTTTTTTTAAACTACTGTCGATCCCAAGCGGATAAACAAGTATTGTTTTATTTATTTATTTTTGTTCATCTTTACATAATCTTAAATGTGTCATAAATATTTGTTTACTTTTAACAAATATGGCTACAACAAATTATGGTTAAATATAAATAAAAACTAGTAGTATTATTTAATGTTTATACAAAAAAAAACATAAACAAGATGAGTAATAATAGTAATTATTATTACTATCATTATTATTATTGTATTTGATGAATGACTACATATTACTTTAAAACTTTAAAGTACAAATTGAATCATACTTTTTTGGATTATTTGTAAATAAATGCTCGTATTATAAATATGTATGATGTAGGTATAGGTATGATTCTATAATATATGCATAACATATGAATTTTGAATACAGTCAAATTTAGTTTTAATATTCATGCCTTAAACTTTGACGTTCACGATTATATGCCGGATTCCTTTTTGGCCTTAAATCAATGCTCTGTCCAATACGGAAGCTTCTGTCAATTGATTGACGTTGAAATCCTCCAGGACCATATCCAACAGGTCTATTGTCTTGTTGTGGAGGTCTTTCAATCTCTTGCATCAATAATTCTTCAACAGTCTATGAAAATACAAGTAATAATAATAATAAATAATCATTCATTCAAAACCTATTTGACTTTAAAGCGTAAAGAGGATGCAGCATGCAAAATACATATATTGTTTCTAGGTGCATACTTTAAGAAATTGGGTGTTTTGAATTAAAGGATGATATTATAGAACATTACATACAAATTATACCACGTTATAAACTATATGATGTAATTTATACCTGTGTGCTTATTTGTCCTGTTTCTTTTAAAGCTTTATTAAGTCTGTCAAATTCCAGAGAAAATTCTTTATTTCCTAATTTCTCTATTTGTTGACCTAATTTTTCCAGCTGAAATTTATACAAAACATTTTATCATTTTATTTGTAAAAATGGTATTTAATTGTATACATAATATTATATTATTTGTCATAAAATGGTGTTGTAGTTGGTGTTCTAAAATACATTTTACATTTTACTATAGAATTTCGCATTATGTATATTCTTCATAATTTCGTAAAATTACTTACAACATCAGCACAGAGAGAGGCTCTCTTTACAGGGTCATCAGGATTGTCGTTTTCAATTGAATAACGAAGAAGGGGGAAAGTATCATCTGGACGATTCAATGCTGCTAATGTTAAAATCTACAAGAAAAAAAAAATCAAGTATAATATACGACAAAATATTAATCCAGTGAATCCTGTAATAGATGTTACAAATGATGACAAAAGTATACAGTATACATCATGTGTGTGCAATATTATGTTATTAATTATTAAATTCAAACCCGTAAATTGCGGATAGTGACGTAATTTGGATTTTTAGCTAGACCCAAAATTTCTAATGCTACTTGTGGAGCATTTTGATTCAGAGCTAATGCACCAGCATAAGATATAGCTCTACGTACAGGATCCGCACCTGTTTCTTTTAGTTTTGTGAAAGTTTTTAGTGCATATTCGTAGCTTTCAGCGGAATTCTATAATTTTTTAGCCGTGAAAAAAGACAAAAAAAAAAAATGAGAACATGTCATAAAAAATAAAAAACCATTCAAATAATGGTTTATCTTCAATAAGCAATAAGTCATAAAAGTACTGACAAAGAATGTAGAATAAACACGTTTTAAACTCATTATGATGAATAGTATACTCAATAAATAAATAAAAAATGCTTACAAGTTTATAACAAGCAGCCATGGCCAACACAGTAACATTTCTTGGGTACTTTACTCCCTGGATTTGTTTATTAGTAAACATATCACACACTTCTAAAACTTCTTGATAAAGACCATTACGGAAGAGGAGATCACATAAAATTTGTCCAGTTATAAGTTGGTCAAATAGTCCTTCTAATTCTGGATCTTTAAAAACTTCCAAAGCTTGAGTTGGTTGATTCAAAAAGTGATACATTCGCATAATGACAGGACCAAAAACAAAAGTTCCAAATCTCAAATGCTTATTTTGTTGATTAAATCTAAATTTTAACAAAGTAAAAGAATAAACGATATAACATAAAAAAATATTTATTGAAAGAATAATATAATCTATTCCATTCGTAATAGATTATATCCATAATATAATCAATAATCAACAACAGTTTTGTTTTTTGTTTTGCACATGAAATTTTTGTAGTCTTTTTTATCGATATGAAACATGAAACTCCTTTTAAAAATTAAGTACTTACTTTTTCATCATTTGATGAACCAATGTCATATCTTCTGGTTTGCTTTCAACAAGAAACAAAATATTCTTCAAATCTTCAGTAAAAATCATATTCTTAGATTCTGATACAGCAAATTCTTGCATTTTGTCTCTAAATTTATCTGACATTCCAGCAAATTGAGTTTGAGTTCGGCTTCGCTGTTTTTCATATCCATCAACACCCAATGCTTCTACAGTATACAAAGTTCTGAATGAACCTTGAATGCTCCCTACAAATTTGTAACAAAAAACAAAGTTTAGTCATTACTTAAGTCAAAAAAATACTAAAATTTTGTTATTTCATCATTATATTTTTGAAGTTTCATCGTAATTTCATCTCAAGTCTCAATCAAGTGCATGATTAACACGACACATCAAAAAACACAATCATCAAAAGTTGTAACCGTTCATCATTACAAGCTAAAAAATATCACGAATAATATTTATTATCTAAAATTATTGTGAAAATAGTTTAAATAAATAATAAATCTATAGGAAAAATGAAAAAACTCACGACAAGCCAACGGAGACCGACAAAAAAGGGAAGGTAGTCCAAATCCATTTTGGAAAATATTAGTTGTTAATTTCATGTACTTTGCCATTTTCTTTGAAAACTTATTATAATATATGTATCAATTCACTACTATAACCTTTTACAACTTTGGAAATTTTTAATTACAATTAAATTAGCCAAAAAATGAAACCGGAATTTTTTTTACCACGCGTTTTCACTTTTAATGCAGAAACTTTCTGCCAGCAAGCAGTGATGTATAATTCTCAAAATTGCTAATGGTAATTGGGGTAATTTTTTTTCATCCAATTTTTTGCTAATGGTATAATTGTCGATAATTGTCAAATTACAAATTTTTGGTAATGTCAATTGTCCCTAATTTTGAGCCGTAATTCCATTAATGCACTGCCAAATTTTCTCTAAAAATTTTTTTACCTTAATTTTCGGCTAAAATGGCTAATTTGCGGCTAAAATAGTTCTTATTTGACCAAAATAGCATATTTTGGGCTAAAATAATTAATTTTTGGCTAAACTAATTAATGTTTGGCTAAAATAATTAATATTTGGGGGTAATTGTCGGTTATGGGTATTGTCCATTAATGCCAAAAACAATTACCCTCACAGTTATACATCACTGCTAGAAAATGTTTCAAGGAGATCTTATGACAAAATTTAAATGGATGAAAGCACAAAACACATCTATCCGAATAATTTTAACTAACTCTTCGGATTTGACCCGACTCCCGAGTTTCGCCGAAAAGTGTCGACTTTGCTTTTTGCTATACTGTCTCTCTGGGTCCCAGACTCTCGTCTCTCGTCCTAGGTAAAAAAATACAGCCCAAATAGATATATAAGTAGAGGCTAAAAAATTTATGTGTATATATATGTATAACAGAGTAGGTATACTGTGACTGTAGTAAGTCTAATAATACAATTCTATATAATTCCACCCGACAGAGAGAAAAAAAAAGTTAAATAATTTGAACAGTTTCATTATATATATATATAGTCCTCTTCTCTCTCTCTTATATTGGAATGGTTTAATTATACATTGTAATAATAAGGAATCTAAATTTTGAAGGGTTTGTCCATAGAATCTTTTATCATCAACATCTAACATCTATAAAAGAATACACCGAAAAGTAAAATTGGAGGTTGGAGGTACTACTAGTGCTACACACACATAAGTACAAGACACAAAATGTATAAACTGGGTGCAGCCAAATCAACAAGGATTAGCAGCTAACATTAATCGAAAATTCCTTAATATCATCATCAATAACATCATTCATTGTTAATTGTTATCCCAGTAAAATATACAATATACCATCAAAATTATATCTTTACGGGTTCAAATCAAGTTCTATACCTTTTGACCTACTAAAGAAAAAGCAACGTCAAAAAACTATACTATCGTGACGGATAGCTAAATACTACTAGTGATTCAACTGCTGAGAGAGAAACATCATCATCATCATCAATATTATTTGATCAAGAATTTAATAAATAAAACCGATCAACTCTCTTTCCTAATCTCTCGATACTCATCGATAATATTATTATCATCATCAAAATGAAAAATAAAACGGATAGTAATACTTCTAAAAACAACGTTTTTATATCATCATTATTTTCTCTATATTATGTGAAATCTTCTCGTAATTATTGTTACTGTTTCGTCGATTATCTACTTGCTACCACATGCTTATTTCTCTTGATTGCCTCAAGTTCATATGCTGCAGGTCAGTATAACATACTTTTATTATTACAATTTTACTATTATTATTTATTTATTTATTTAGTCATGTAATAGAAATAATATCATTAATATTTAGTTCATTAATCAGTACTAGATTAATTCATTTACTAAATAATAATAATAATAATAATGAAAAATGCATAGAAGAAAACATATTATAATAATAATAATGATAATTATTGGCAAGAAAATGTATAATTTTTGCATGCTGTAACACCGTACATGAAAAAGTTGTCTAGCATACTACTATATGCATAATAATAATATATTATCCATTCTAAAAAAAGGTTTTCGCAAGATTGACATGCCAAATATATATATACTCATACTTACTGCAATATAATAATAATAAGTTTAGAAGGTAAATGATTGAAAGTACATTTGTGTGGTGTGTATCTATCTATTTATACACTAGAAAAGTGATGAACTTTGCAGTTGAAATCTCTGTCTCTCTGTACAGTTTTATTTGTTAAACTGTACGTGTATGTAACAAGCATAACAAGGATTTATTTATTTATGACCTAATATAGCTATTTATAGATGAACTGTTTAACATTTTTAATCACTACTACTACTACTGTAGAGTGTGTAGTGTACCCATATATGTAATAATATACATGTAATATACATCATGTAGAATGTTTTTTATATGATAATAATATATGTTTGTTTTTGCATGTAAAATAATAGATCTAATGAAACTAAAATGTATCACAGTATACAGTATACATAAGTGCATATCAAATAATATATTGTACATATATATAACATGTTGTGGATTGTGGATACGTGAAAATATATGATTTTTTTATTGTAATATTATGGTTATTGTTGTTATATTATTATTATATTACACACTTGCACTTTCTCTCCTCTGTGTGTGAATCGGAATGTCAAGGTTGTACTCCCAGTTATTTGGGTGAAGATTTGGGGTTTGGAGCAACAAATGTTATAATAAAGGAAGGAAGTGGATTTCGGATGACATGTCGAGTTAGTCATTTTCACTCGATTAAATGGACTTTAAATGGACGAGAAATCAATGCTAGACTTCAAGATTCTCTTGGAATTCGTTTAAAAACTCATGGGGCACATAAAGGAAGTATTTTTACTGAAATTGATGTATACAATTCTACTAAAGTACATTCTGGAGAGTATAAATGTACATCACCTTGTTTGGATGGTTCAAATACTGGAGTCAAAGTTTTAGTCATTTTTGGTCAGTTTTATTATTATATTGTATTATATTTTTTTTTGTGTTTCTTGGTTTCCTATAATACACATGTATGTATTCCGTATAAAAGCCTTCTTTTTGGATTCCATATTCCATTACATTGAATAATATTCATGTAAAAATTAAAAATATAATCCTAATTATTATGTTTAATACAATGAATGACTTGTACTTTTGCAAATGTAACTTAAGTTATTGTAAAATATAAAATTAACTGTAGTTTTACAGTACTAGTAGTAGCATCGATTTTGTAAATTATAACTGTATACTAACGTGATGGTAAAAAGTAATATTTATGAACACATTATGCATTTAATTAGTCATACTTTTAATTATATACATCTTGTACTTTGTATATTGTATATTGTATGTAAGAATTTGAATAGACTAACTTTGTAAAACCCATGCGTATAACGTATAACGTATAACATACTAAGTACTAAGCTAAGAAATGCCTATATGCAAATAATTGTAGATTGTAGAGTATATTTAATTAATGACTAAAAAATAATACAAAATTTTCACTTTCTTTCATTTTTTTTTTGCGTGTATATATATATAGGTGAAAATCCTAAAGTAACTGGAGAACCTTTTCATTCGATACTACCACCTGGAGCAAATGGAAACTTGGTCAATCAATTAGTCCATTATACAATTAAAGACAAAAAAGAAGAAATCAAGTGCACTGCAAATAACGTGAAATCAATTGAATGGTACGTTATAAACTGAATATCCACGTGTTTGATATTTTAATGTTAAATGTATTGTGAAAAATAATAATTATTATTATTATTGTTTTGTAATTGACTATGTACTCATGTAAGTACTTAATGAATGAAAATATAAAAATTTATTTATAGGGTTAAAGGTGAACTAAAAACTGGACCTACGATTCAACCATGTAAAGATAAAAGAGCAAAACCAGCTGCAGAAGAAACACAAGAAGAATTCATGAAGGAAAGAGATGCTCCATGTACATCTGAAATAACAGTTGCTGATATCCAAGGAAGTGGTGGAACTGGAAGAATAAAGAGAAAAACCCTCTACTTGATTTTTCCATGGGTTCGTGCAGATAATATTGGACCTTACACCTGTGTAACTCAACCTGAAGACTCACCACCAAATGTTGATCCATTTGGAACAACAGTTCACCTACAAGGTATTTACATACTATAAATGTTTCTTTAGTTCATTATAGTGTTTTAGAGTTCTATCTAGAATCAATCATTTTATACTATGAACATAATAGGAGCAGAAGAACTATTTTGAAGAAAAAAAATGTATAAAATTAAAAATAATAATGAATCAGTCTAATTTCAACAACCTGAGAGACAGTGCAAAATAAAAACAGCATGTCAGTATAAAAAACGGATTTTCTTATGAAAAAACAACAACAACAACAATTAGACCTTTATATTTCACCATGTCTCGTTATTATCTTGCTATTAGGCAACAATATTATGTATTATAAGCCTAGGCATATATTATATATATATCAAAGTTTGGTACTACTTACTGTTATAGTATAATAATATACATATTATAATATGATTAACCGTGACACAATACAGAGGAAATGTTTTAGAATTTAGACCACCAAATAAATGTATCGAGGAACGCTGTTTCAATGGTCTTCGTTTTTTACTTTTTTTTTGTCTCATTCTCACCTATTGTTGTAGTGTAACCCGGTAATGTTAGATATTATTAGTATGCCTAAGTTTTTCGTGCTGTTTAACCTTGATGAAAGTGTGGTTTGATAAATCTATATCTATATATAATATATGAGTGCATTATTGTGTCCCATTAGTACTATAATATAATTAGTATATTGTGAAAATGTAAACCTCTAAAACAAAGTTCGCAGTTTTTAAGATAGTTTGGTAGAAATATTACAGTTAAAACTACGTCTTGAACCTTGAATTGTAATAATTATACCAATTACCATATTTGATGTATTTTTTATCAAACATATTCAAACTTCAAACTGAATTTTTCCAGTACACCTACTAAAATGTAATTTGATATTTGATATTCCTTTATCTTTCCTATCTGGCCATCCAAAAACTAAAAGAGCAATTAAAGATGAGATTCAAACGGACAACCCAGGATTTAGAGGAAGAACGCAACGCAACTGCTAACAGTACTGATATATTTGTGGCCTGAGCTATATTTTTACATATCTTTGACACTAAAGTCAAACATTCTTTATTTTGTTCCACAATTTTTTATTCACAGCTTTTCCATTGCTTGCTTGTTTTTTTTAATCATATGTTTTACCAGTTGCTACAAAAGTATACTTGCGAATACTTGCTTACACACATGCATTTCATTTCATATTAGGACGTTGATTATACTTTTGTCTACGTATAAAAATTTTTCAGTACCATAATATATCGTGCAGTACTTTTAATGAACAATCTAGAAGTTAGACTAATATGCAAAGTTTACGTTGCAAACTATGTGTACACACACTATCCACACTACACAAACTAAAGGTCGATTTATACTTCACGCGTAGATCCATTTAAATAATAACACGTCTTACATATACATAATATAGAAGCTATCTTGGAAATGTTATATCAAATGGGAGATATAATAATATAATGCTTCGAATTGTATGAAGTATAAATCCGCCTTAATAGATTTTTTATGAGTCTTATTATTATGTAATGATATTTTATGTAAAAAGCCACACCCGAAAGACTATTATTATTTATTATAGACTTTCCATATTCATTTTATGTTGTGGTTAACAAAGATAATTTAAAATGTTAATTCATTCATATCAAGTTTTATGGTGTGTGGTTATAAAATTTCAAATAGATGCACTTTGTCTAAATGAGATGAGTATAGTGTATAAAAGTCTGTACTCCACATATATATACAATACTCATAAAACTGTTGTAAATATGTACGACATTTTATTGTAAATAATGATAGTTTCTGTTCCTTTTCCTTTTGTTCCTAAAAGCTTATGTTTTTTTGGTACTGTATTTTTAGTTTGGAATGCAAATTGAGTTGCTACATACATTATGTTGTACATAATATTTTAATTTGCGTAAAAAAAGAACTGTTAAATGTCCATAACGTTGTTTTATATTATCAATTATATCATTGGATTTTTTTTTTGATTTCGTATTATTATTATTTTTTAAAAAAACTTCAAATCGCTAACAAATAATATTTCACGCTGGAAAAATAATGCCGTATTATATATTTGTGTGTTATTGCTGTTTGCTACTAATACACAGAATAATATGATTAAACACGCTCATTTCATGAATTAAAATATTATACTAGTATTTCTCATATGAGTGTATATATATGTACTTTTGCAGAAAAATTTAAGGTTGAGAGACTTACTCCAGAAGGTCGTCAGTATCCAAAAGGACATAGAAGTGTCACGGTTATTGCTGGTGACACATTAAGCATCTATTGTAATATCACTGGACTTGGTTCAAATGAAAATGAAAGTGATGTAAAGATGAGTTGGACTAAAGGTATGTTGTTTTTAAAATAAAATAAAATAAAACTGATTTTAATGGTTCTACTGTATCTTTCCTTAATTAAAGAGATGAGAGACATTTTGGCATTTTTCCATGTAAATGTAATGTATACAATGAATGACAGGAGCCGGTGTAAACTCAGTATCTGGGACATGTGTACACATAATATGTGTAATTTGTTGTCATGATTAATCAAACAATATATTATATTATGGAATGTATTTCCTTATTAAATTTTTTTTGTACAGATGATGTCCCCATTGATTTGAAGAAAATCAAAAATAGCAGAGTGAGTAATAATAATCAGTCTGGAGAGAAGACATTATATCATTCAGATCACTGGTTTGAGTACTTGGAAGCAGATCCCAAACACAGAGGACTGTACAGATGTGAAGCAACTCATAAAGGCATTACAAGCCGTTCCCAATTTTACGTTCGTGTGAAAGGTAGTCAAAACAGTACGTCGTAAATAGACTTATTTAATTGTCAATCAGGACGAAAAATTCCTAAAGATACCCTCAAATGTCCCCTGAACAATGTGTAGTATGCCAATGAAATGTGCTTTAAATTCAATTCACTTGGATGTACTTTGTTGTTCACTGTTGTATACGTAAAAAAATACGTGAGTATAGTAAATGCACACTTTCTGTTTGGAAGTCTGTATTTATGATTTTTTTTTATTATTTATTTCATTTTTATTTTTTTATTTTACATAGTATATATACAATATACATGATATATGGTGATGAGTGATGAATAATATATATTATGACAAAATGCATAATATATACATTTATATATATATATAATATATATATAGACATTTGGGTATCATGTTGACAATGATATGGGTTTTCATTGCTACAGTTTTTCTTTACTTGTACAAACTTGATACATAATATAATTTACATATTATAGTATGTATTCAAAAGTTATAGTACATGTGTGATTTATTCATTCATATATTATTATATTTTAGCAATATTCTGTCACGTCTTTGCTTCTTTTTTTGGTTGTCTTTTGCACAAAAATTATCTGTTTGTTAAATGCTTCTTGTTTCCCTCTAATTGTTAAGAACACGATAAACTTAATACTAATTTTTTTTTTGAAATTACCTTCTTTTTTTTAAAACAGACAAATTAATGCCGTTGTGGCCATTTTTGGGTATCTGTGGTGAAGTTGCTGTACTTTGTATCATCATAGTTGTATATGAAAAAAGACGAAATAAACAAGAACTGGAGGAAAGTGACACTGACGGGAGCCCAGATCAATAATTCTACTATCTACAAATAAACAAGTAAATATACAAAAGTTAAAAAAAAACAAACAATCGCAATTGTTCAAAAGTGATTATATTATTACTACGTCAAATGTTCAACGTCACTTGATATAGTGGTCAACAAAAGACAACAACAATTAATCGATAACCAATACACACTATATCGCCGCGTCTAAAAAATACCATTTGTACTAGAGAGCAAAAAGTATGGCAACTACATAATATGTACAATCTATATATGTACTTACAAAAACAAATACCTACCTATGATCTATGATTATTGATATTCTATTTCATTTCATGTTATACTACATACATGCAATATTAGACATTTTAAGGACTAGCGTTTTCCCTTTTTTCATTTTTCAAAGTTTACACATATTTTTAGTGTATTGTAATGATTTAACTTATTATATAACTTGTACATTGTATGTACTGTATATTATGCACAAGTTCCATTTTCAGTATTTTTTACATGTACCAACAAGGGATTTTTCGGGCCTAAAATTTTAATTCTCCCATAACCCATTCCGATATATTATTGTTGTACATAATACTATACTATCATTATGAAAAGATTTATTCTTCTCATGAACGGTATCTCACTAGGTTAGTTAGCACAAACAAAAAATGTTATGTCTTATACGTGCACATTTTATGATTTTGTCCTGCAAACTATGTATCGTAACTAGTTTGAAATGATGAAAAAATATAATATTATGACTTAATACATTATGTATGTAGTTTTTATTCTTAAATTCTGATTACTATTACAAAAAGGAGTTTTGAATATCTCTAACTTTGAATCCTCATTTATATTGTAAAGAAAGCGGAGACACTGCCTTCCTTTGTATTTTTGGCTGTTATGAATTAATTTATCATTAACTATATGTATTACATGTGTATATAAATATGTATATATACAAAAGTTAAAAGGACCTTTTTGAATAGTTCATAATAATAATAATAATAATTAATAATAATATTATTACGGAGACATATTATACATAATAACATGCTACACAAATGCATGTTAAGATATAAGAAGGATATTATTGTGAGTGTGAAACAGAAAATGAGAACGAGACATTTATAGAGAAAGTTCTCATCGCCTTAGATTGATTGATGAGATGATTTTATTGCTGTTATATTATTAATATAGTATGAGGGAATGAAACTGATAATTGTTTTTCTTTCTGTCAGCTCTGTCAAACATTTTTTCTAAGTATTCATGGTGTTTATTTGAAAAAAATTTACGTACAATATATATTATTTCTTTATCTCAAAAAATATTCAAATGTTTCTATTTGTATTATCTGTGAATAAGTGCATTTTGTTTATTTTTGACGTAATATATCTATGTATAAATGGAAAGTGATAAAACCCTGAATTTTAGTGAATCGTCTTCAAACATTTGATTTAATGACCTTCCTAAAATGAATTCTCAACAATGCAGTCAATAATGTATTAAAAATACATAATAATTAATAATTAATATAAAATATTAAAATAATAACATAAGAGTAATAACTAATTACATAAAAAAGTAATAACATAATATATTATAGGACTAGGAGTTTAAAAATTATATGTATAATATACACGCATAGGTAAGTAATTATATCCATGCATAAGATTGATTAGGATTTTTCTTGTGCATCTACTACTAGTCATAATATTATAATATAATTCAACCTCATATTATGAGGTTAAATTTACCGTAGGCTGCTACATTATAATATGGTCATTATTAATTTTCAAGTATTTCAAAGTAACTAAAACAATTTCTATGAGTCACGGTGAAGTAAAATTTAAATAAGAACTCAAGACATTTTGAATGAATGAACACTACTGTTTTTGTAGCATATTTCGGTTTTGAGATGAATGTACTAAGAAATCAAGAAATATGGTGGAAAAGAGAAAGGTAAAAAATGCCTCTACAAGTATTTATAACAATATAGGTCTATAATAGACAGCTTTATATTATGATGAATGGAAAACGAATTGTTAAAGTATTGCTAGTAATAATAGTATAACGTATATACACTAATATTATAGAATTGATCGTAATTGTTGAAGTTAAAATGTTCAAACTGCCTCTAGAACACCACATATGTTTACTGAATGTTGTTGAAAATATGCTACTGCTATTACTATAATATTATTACTTCTAGTCATTAATCCCAATTCATTACAAATTATGTGTGTATCTCTCTCAAAAATATACTACACATAAACATACTACGGTATTTTACACGACTTTAATTCTTTTTAAAAAATTAAAATGAACAAGAATGAAAAAATGTTGTTATGAATTTTTGGAAGCGAATTCCTAAAATGGCGTAAATGGAAAGTGGAAAGTTGTTTAGTTAAATAATACTAAAATGACACCGAAATAATATTATATTATAGCATAGAAGAGGAAAAAGTGTTCAGGTCAAAAATAGCTAATCATTAAAGGAATATTTAAGCATATATATATATCAAATAATCATTTTTATTATAAGAACGAGTAACAAATACATAATAAGCAGAGAGTGTGTGGATTTTATCAAAATTCTTCTAGAGATTGAAGTTTAAAAAGAAATAATCAAACAAAAAGTATGGTGTGTATTGTGCCCCCTCTCGTTATTCATATAATATTTAAAAAAAAACTATAAAAATGCTGTTAAAATATTATATAACGTAGTCTAAGCGCCTAAATTATAACGAGTTTATCAGTTTCATAATAATTAATAATATACAAAATACAGTATGTACAAAAGTACTTTGATTTTTGTTAACCCTCGTTGTTGAACCTGATATATATCTAAAAAAAATAATCAATGAAAACGTGTCGTGCTAATTTTAAGTATTAATTATATATAAGCCAGACATACAAAAATACAAAACAAATAATATAACTACATAAATAACGTCGTATGTCATTTAGACAAGATAACATAAAATATAATACAATACATAAGACACGGAATTCATTTAATATAAGAATGACAAAAAAACATCACATGCAATGGCGACTGGATGCAGTAAAAGTGAAAACGTATACACATAAAACGCAGTGCGAGGACTTTATATATACATAAAATTGTAATAATATTATTATTAGATAAAATTTGTATTTTTACTTCCATTAATTAATACTATCATGTGCATTACAAATTTATTCGTTTGATGTAACTTTCTCTGTCTCTGTCAACATTTTTTAGACTCGTACCGTACTAGACAATTAATAGTTATACGATTCACGATGTTCTGTTGCTACTTTTATTGTTATACTATTTTTGAGAAGACAATTTCAATGCCATAATTCGTTATGGAGAGTTTTGTATTTATCAAAGATAAAAGGTAAACCAAAGATGTGTAATACTTTGATTATTACGATTATTATAAGTTACAAACGATGTATTTACTATATTTACATATAAAATTGTTAACTTTCATTCAAATTGAGTGCTACGTACACATGAACTTGTAATACTAATTACTAAGGCCATTCACATTCTGCTTGAAGCAGGAATATGATTTTCTTGAACGCGCGGAAAATTTCAAACCGGTCTGGGTGCTCTGTGTAAAAATTGAATTCACTCTTTTCTCTAGGCAGAGTGATACACACAAGTTTTGTGACATGA
>JAQGBH010001527.1:0-31744 GCA_034698265.1 Sminthurinus aureus | reverse complement strand
AGGCAGGTTTTTTCGTTCTTTTTACTGCAAAAAGTTGTGGTAACTACGGTGAAAGTTAGAGTACTACATGTAATATAGAGGAGGAGTCTGTGAAATATAACTTATAAATATGTTTTGTGTTTTCCATTTCATATTATGAATTGTTACTGACGCTCTCTAGATTCTCAATAGTAATTCTTCTTCTTAATGTTCTATTTCCACTATCAACTGCGAAATGCAAAAGTATGAGTATCGTCTGAATAATAACAATAATAATAATAATTACTATTGTGAAGACTACAGATCTCGACATTTCGTGGGATGACTCTGCACTTCTATCTCATTTTGTTTTGGTGTTCTTTTCATTATTTCTTCAAAAGTCAAAAGTCACAAGTCAGGAGTGTATTTATCCTTGGTGGTTTTCTAAAACTAAAAACAAGAGCTGTAGCTGGTGTTTAGTGTTTAGGGTGCTGTGGATGGGATTTCATCTTAATCCTCCTGGAGAAACCTCAATTTCTCTTTTGAGTTGTCTCTTGCCCATTGTTTGTTGTCTGGCTTTTCCGTTTTCCTCTGTAGTTGTGGATTCTGTTTTGAGCTGTGTTTGTGTCTTATATTTTTCGCATAAGATTTCTGGCTTTGCTCTGATTTTTACTGAATCTTTTGTCAGCCTTTCAGTTTTATACAGCATAATCTGTATAATATACTGTGTGTAATGAATTCATGTTTTATGCATATACGTAAAATCCATACGCTTGATTCTAGATTCTACGTTCTAGATGATGGATTATGATTCTTATTCAAAGAAGTCTGTAACACATGTCTCATTTCTTTTCTTTCCCCGGTACGGGGTGCGGTGCAAAAACCGACTTCCTAATAAGAAATGAGACATCTTCTTAACTTTTTAGCCATAATGTAACGGGTAATACCTCTACACTCTACACTCTACACTTTTCAGTCTACATTCTACATACTTTACATTTTACATTTAAATTAATCATGTCATATGCACCATAAAGATACATTTTCAAACATCTTTCTTCATTTTTTTTTGGAACAGGGACAACCCGATAGAAGACTGAGATCCAAACTCCAAACTCTAAAACTCTAAACTATGGAGTACTCACTGACTACTGACTGACTTGACAAATGCTGTGTTTTCCACTCATCTTCTTCTGTCGTTTTTTTCCTTATTTTACTCGCTCTTTGCATAACACAGTCAAGCGGAACTCGTATGTGTGCATCTATCTCCTATCTTCTTCCTATCTGCATCCATTTTTCTCGGTGTAAAGTGTAAATTGTAGATTTGTACGCAGGAGTATCATCGTTACTTTTCTTTTTAAATCTGCATATATTCAGAGACATTGTGTATAACATGTATGTAATTTATAATGTATACTCTCTACTCGCTACATTCTACATATTTTGAACATATAGAGACTAATGTTTTGTATTATGTATGTAGTAGGTAGCAGATAAAAAGAAGACGCGACAGTTAAAAATCTTCTGCTAAACTGTCATGTGGCGTACAGAAAGGACCGAATTCCAAATTCCAAACACCAGAACCAGCACCAGACCATCTGTGTATTCTATGTTATATATTATTATGGTGAAGCCAGAGTTTAGAGTTTAGAGTTTAGAGAATAAGGATGAAAAATCATGCCTAAAAATCTAAGTGACATGAGCAAAATATTTTTAAGTATGTAGCAAATTTTTCTTGTTCATCATCATCTATTTTGTCATTTGGCTCAAAGCTCAAAGTATGGAGCATGAAACACAAAACAAAACAGAATGCGTCTTGTACTAAAAAAAATGAAACCGATGAGCATTCTCAAGTTTGGAATTTTTACGTGGTTTTTGATCTAATGTCCTTTGGTTTCGTTTATGAAAATATGCAGTGAAAGACTATTACAAACTGATTAATATTCAAAATTACAAGGAAACGTGCAAAAAATGTATACAATAGTAAACTAACAATGCGAATGTTGAGTTTAAAACGCTGTTGAATTTTTATCATGCTTCAAATTTCAAATTTAGTGGAAAAATAAGTAGGAAAAACAGTACTGAAAAAAAACATTAAAAAATTAATAATAATGTTAATTATTATTATTATTATTATTATGATTCTGAATTATGAAAAGCTCTCATTTCTCGTTTGTCTTCTCCTATTAAAATTGGGCTTTAGACTCTGAGCATCGATGGACGTTGGACATAATTCCTCTCTGTATTCATCCGGCCTCTCAATGCACGCAGCTTCATCTCCAAGTTTATCCAAAGGTCCTCTGGGATGAAATCCGGAGGAACAAGGACGCTGGACATCGACTCCTTTGAGATAGACGTTGAATGTACCCAAATGACTCCCTCTCCACATACTGCTACCTACCTTTTCATGAATTTTGTACCGCGGTCCGGGTCCGTCCTTTACATTAATACAAGCAATACGAGGTGCTGTAGTCTTAATATTTCCACCCATACATCGTTTCCCCGGTTTACTCGCATAGTATAATCCAGGACCCGGAATATCCTTGTCAATGTCAGTTAGTCGGATATTTCTTGAACAACCGGATGTATTGAAGCCTATATCAAGGGTTCGTCGTGGATCCCACCAATCCCTTCTCGACTTGGTGACTTTACAAGCCAGACGAGTGTCATAGATCGGACCTGGTGAATCGGGGTAGCGCGGTGGAGGGCCATGATATGGATATGTTTTTAATTTTCTTGGTCGAGTATTTCTCCAGGGTTTTGGCTCCTCTTCCAAGTCGAAACAAAAATCACCACTACCATCACCACCATTTCCAGCATCAGCACCATCCTCATCTTCATCCTTGAAGTTGAAAGCATGTTTAGGACGAGCGAGGGCTGAAGTTAGGAAACCCAATTTTGGATTGCAAATTGCTGGTGTATTCCGTTTACAGGTGCAATATAATAGATCCGTAAAACTGGGAATGTCATAGTTTGCAGGACTTGGAAGACAACAAGCTTCTTCTAAAAGTTTCAAATCACAAAATCGTTCTGCACTACAATTAAAAGGGGCACCTTCTGGCGGGAAGGAGAAGTAACTAGGATTTCTGGGATAAATTGGTGGATCCAGATCATCTAATGTCATTACAACTTGGAAATAATTCTGAGGTCCTGGACTATCTGCTCCCGCGTCTTTGCCCAATCGCTGCAGTTAAAAGAATTATTATATTATTAAATTTAAATTTTGCGAGACATTCGTTTTTGCAGAATCGTTGCGTTTTTTTACACAAAATGGAAAATGGGTTAACGACTTTAAAAACTGTAAAACTGTACATTCAGCTTACAATTGTGTGGAGTATGGAGGATAGAAACAGAAAGAAAGTAGGTAAAAGTGAAAATAAAAAGTAAATGAGACTTACGGGAACGAGGGATTTGAAAGGAGCTGACACTGCTTTGGGACTCATGACATCAAAACAGCTTTTTATGTAGTGATTCAATGGACTTGGGTAGATCTAAAAATGGGGAAATGGACCACACACAGATTTTGGATGACAATTTACTCATGGAAAACCCCAACCTATTTTTCTTTTTTCTATTAGAATAAATAATCCTAAAAGAAAAGGTGAAACTAGAAACTAGTACCGTTTTTGAAGCTTTGCACACAAGGAATTCAAACAGTCTGTAGCCACTTTCTTTCGAATTGTCCGTTTTACTCAGGAAAACTCCACCTTTTGTACAGAGACGTCGAGGAATAGTAAAATCCGCAGGACAAGGACCAGGTTGCTTTGGGAAAATTGGAACTCTCCCTCGACTATGCCAAAAATCAACGGCTCGTGGATTTGGAGACTTTCCCGTCCTGATCTGTTGTACAAACGGCAATATAACTGATGTTTATTGTCTACTGGATTTTGTATTTTGTATTTTGAAATGAACGTTAAAAACTAGATGGATGTTTTAGTACTGATTATTGACTTTTAATTTCAAACTGCTCACATTACAAATGTTGTAAATGGGCCCGGGTGTTTTTGAGGATTTGCATTCCTTATTTCTAACAGGATACATTCGACCATCCACTCCACATAAGAAGGAACGAAGATCCAACGGATGAAAAACAGTTGGGACGTTATTTGACACATATTTGTTGTATTTCATACGTCTCTATAGTGTACAATATTATACAATCAAAAATCCTGATGAACGATAGCTTATGATAATAATAACATGATAAACGATAAAAATAATGATAACATTACATACTAGATGCAACATGCGAGTTTCGACAAATTTGTTACCCGTTTAGAAGCCATACATTCACATTCCTGGAGCATTTTTAGCCAAGGATCTGTAGTTTTACAACATGGGTTTGATCCAGCACCTCCTGATGTGTCATTTCGGCGTCTGGTGAGTTTCATTACTCTTCTCATCAATGGGCAACCCTTTTAAAAATTTAAAACAAACATAGTTTATAAGTTCAATTAAATTTTTGTACGTTTGTATTTTTCATTGGCTATGAAATATGAAAATATAAAAGTTGCCCACCACATCCCATCTTGGTTTTTTAATTGGATAGTATTGAGCTGGACTAGGATTGCCATTTGGAACAAGAGCTTGACGGTCTGATGATGTCAGAAAAGGTGCAACATTTCCTGCGGCTGGATGAAAGCAAAGTACAGAAAGAAAGTAAAGTGGCTGCTTGCATTTTTAACGAAGATGAAAGGGGAAAAAATGTTTATCATGAAAAATAAATATGAAATTTGTTTTTTTATTGTTTATTCTTTGTTGGTATACCCGAGTCACAAGGTCGACAGGAAATTTGTTTGTCATTGTTATAGGACGCTGGTCCAACGGCTGGTGGTGTGTCATTTGGTGCTGCTAGGCCTGTTCGTACTGCAGTTGAGTACATAGTCATACTTCCCGGAGAACCCAACATTTTATCTCCAATTTCCCTGTTTCTCTTGTGATTTATAAATTACTTGCTTTTTCTACGGTGCAGTGTCCAGATTCCAGATTCCAGAAAATATTCACTCTGCTACTAAATTCAGAATTTAGAAATAGAAAATAGAAAATAGGTAATGTATATTATGTAAAAAGGCTGAAATGCCAAAGGAAAGAAAGGATACCTGATGGTGATCAAGTTGGAGTAAATACGAAAGAAAATGAAAATGTTTTTTGGTGTAAATAGTAAAGGAAAAACTAGAGTAGAAGCTTTGACAAGGGAATAAATGAGGAGGTGGAAACGTTTTACGTTTGTTGTTGTCGGTGAATAATGGCTGAGAATTCAAGCTGAAAGAGCTGAAAGAGAAAGAGGTTGGAAGCTCAATAGATGAACAATGCAATGGATGAATAGTGAATAGCGTACGTGTAGATACATGCAGAATGGACTAGAAACTGGAAAGGAATGTTGTCAAGACACAAGACACATTCCACATAGGTGCACATACATGTTTAAGAGCTCAAATTGAAAAGCACTGATAATTAGTGGGCTGGACTGGAGAGTGTTTCCTTTCTTAATGCTCAGTCCAAGACTGATGAGGTTGTCGACTCACTTTAATAATTCAAGCCGAGGAAAAAATAGAATATCGATTTGAGTTGCTTCTGCTGCATTTTTGAAAAACAAACAAACATCTACAATGTACATTCACACTGCATTTTCCCATTTTATTTCCATGAAAGAGTTCAACCCATAGCATAATACATAATGTATAATCAATAGTGTGTTTCACACATCAATATTTTGCTAGTATAGTGTTCATTTAGTGGACTGTACTAACAATTCACCTCCTAGTCTAGTCTAGAGTCTAGTTGTCAGTACGATGGCTACGATGCATCGCGATGGCGTGGTTTAATTTTTAATTATTTGTGGTATTTCATCTTACGCGATTGTCATCTTTGCCTTTGCTTTGACGTCAATTTCCTTTTTCCTTTCTTGAACTGAATTGGTAACCAGCAAAGATAAATGCGGAGTTTTGGAGCCCGTGGAATGGAATGTGTAAAGTGTAGAATGAATAATTATTGTAGTGGTACATAAACGTTTCGATCCGTATAATATGTGCGTAATTTAATTTCAATAATTTAAGGTACCATCAAACAATGTATTGCAATGTATTATGTATTGCAGTATAAGAAAGTTTAATTGTTTAGTAACCACAACAACAATGAAAATTGAACCTTAATATGTTTTGATTGTTATACTCAGACATGATTTGAGCCCTGTTATACTCAATTTTTATGCATACAGAAAGGCAAAATGTGTTTGTATTTCAAATTTCAATACGTGTTCAATATGTTTGTACTTCATGTAAATATGAACTATGTCTTCACAGCTAACATCTATTACGGAAACATATTTGTGCAAATAAGAAGATTATGCCTGATTTATAGGTTTTGAAAATTCTTTTTTGTGTCTTCCAAATTTGCATTTTGTACTAAACTTCAATCTGACTTTTTTATGCTTTTGGCAATTGTTGTATGTGTTGTACTATAACAAACCTTTTTCATTCTAATACACTAGTACAGTACTGATATGAGTCGTCTCTAAGAATGTACTGAAATCTGACATAGTACAAAACATTTAAATTAAAAAGGAGCTCAAAGGGCAGTGAGAAGTGAGCACAGGTTGACGGTTCGATTCATGCTCTGTTTTTCATTTATTTCTGAGCATTTTAGTAGTTTTGAAAATGAGCATCCAGACAAAATACTTTTGTGTTGCTTTTTTCATTAGTTTTTACCTATATTTTAGTGACAACTTTATAAAGACAGCATCGGCAAATCCGGTAAGTGTACACTGTACATTGTGCATATAATATAGAATAAGTTACTGTACATACAGTATCTACTATGTTTTTTCAATGAATATTAGCAAAGTTTTATGCAATTTTTATCGTGTTGAAATTTTAAACATTTTTTATGTTTCTTAAACTTTTTGTTGTGTTTTTCTTTATCTTCTTTGTAAATATTTTTTTTCTGTTGTCAAAAAATATTATTTTAGATAACTCATAGCACAAATACAACGACTTTGTATGAAATATGAAGAAACAAAAAATAGTTGTACAAGTTTACTTAAATAAAATGAAACTTTAAATACTTTGCAAGTGCATTCAAAGTTTGAAGCATTGTTAATAATTATTGTATAGTGTATTGGTAAATATGATTGTACATAATAAGACTATGAATCTTGTGAAAAATATCAAGCTCTTTGTCTCCAGCCGTCCAGATAAGCTTCATCAATAATGAATTGGGTAAAATGAGAAATTTGTGTGTATATTCCAGGAAGCTGGTATTGTCCACAAAAATTACCACGCGTAATCAATCCAGTCCACGTGCGTTTAGAAGAGCAAATTAGTGGACCTATAATTTTATATTGAACATTTTAAATTTTTATAATAAATTTACTATTACCTATTACATGAATACTTTTGCTAGAACATTAAGTGCTTGCTACATATAAAATCTGAATAAAGCGTATGAATTTTTGTACGCACCTCCAAAATCACCTTCACAGGCCGCTGCATTTGACACTTGAGTACAAACATGTGAGTCAACTATAGTTGATGGTGAATGGTAATTTCGGCAAATATTATCCGAAATTGCTGTTGCATTTGCATAGTTAAGTTGTTGACTAATTGATCCTGCAGCCTAAATTTAATAGTTTTTGGTGTAAATTTTAGTCCTTATATAAATTTCTATTTTCATACATTTTAAATACATCAGCTTTCAATTTGTCAACTGTCAAATTTCATGCTGTCTTTTTAGTTAGGAAATATTTTCAAAGAATAATTTTACTAAAATGTGTTTTTGAAACCTGTTGTTTTCCCCATCCGCAAACTTGACATGATTCAAAATCCCCAACTTCTTCCAATGCTGAAGGTAATTTCATAGCTTTCACGTGGTCGTTCAATTCTAAAGGTAGCCGTAGCTGAATCAAACCAAATCCAACCAAATCAATAATCAATCTTTGCATTTACATAGGCCAACATAGTTTAAAGTCTGAAGTATGTTTTGAGTAAAAATAAAAGTAGTTCGTACATGTACAACGGCGATGTCATTTCTAATCAATGTCATATTATAATCAGGATGAAGAACCACACGTGAAACTCCGACTTGCTGGGAAATATTAGATTGAGTTTCAAAATTTGTCACACCAGCCACAACAACTGTAAATCAAGAGATTTATCATTCACACATGCGTTTCATATTGTATCGTGCACATGAATTCAAAATTATGTGTCTCTTCAAGTATTTGCATTTTTTATTTTTTATACCTGTATCTGCAACTATAATATTGGCTACACAATAGGCAGAGGTGACGACGGCATCCGGACTCACTAACACTCCAGAACAAAAATGGCTTTGAAAGGTAAGTCCTTTTCTTTGTAGAGATACAACTTCAGGAAATTGAGTTTCTTGTGCAATTGAGCCTGCTGCAATTCGCCCATTTTTTCCATTTAAGATTGCGGCTTCTACATTGTATCACATTCAGATTAATTTAATAATTTATGGCTCTTTATCACATTTATCGCAATTCCTGAATCCTGAAAAATTATTCGGTATTTATTCAGTTACACGTTCTTACCTATTGTACTACTGGAGTATGCGATGGTCAACAGTATCATAAATAGTACGCCTCTTTTAGTACTTAACGTGAACATTTTATTAAAAATTGATTATGTTTTAAAAACTGCCTTTTTTGTCCACCTAAAAAGTGGGAAAGATAATGCGGAAAGCAAATAAAAAACAAAAACTCGTACTGCGCGGTGTGTTCTGTGAATTTGATGTCACTAAACACTTAACGTTAAATTTTCTAAACTGCTCAAAAATCAAAAACTTTATAAAAATTGAATTCCAATTTCAAATGCGTCTGCAATTTTTTATTCTGAAGAGCTCTGGGTTTTCTATGTACTAATGTTTTATGTAGTAATACAATGATCAATGATTCATTTGGTGACTTTTAGCTTGGGAAAACTACACACATCGTGTATGTATGAATACGAATATGAAACATTTACTCATGTATCAAATCTTATCGAAAGGATTAAGGATAATAAACTAATAAACTCAGTTATTGTAATGACAGATGCAGTTCAAGGGTCTCGATAGGTATTACTACTTTGCATGTATCTATGTTATATACTATATTGTGCAAATATTATGAACGAATCAACAGCCAGTCCAACACAGAGTGTAAAAATACAATATCATCCTATAAACCGTACAAACAAGCATTAGTTCTTATCCATCGGCATAATTTACAAATCGATGCGCAATTTTATTATACTTATTCTGATAGTGTAATTTTGGATGACGTTTGCATAAATAATTCAAAATGTAAATAAAGAAAAGTTAAAAACAAAAAGACCCATTCATTGCCCAATAAATTTAACAGGTGTCAAAAACTTTTAAAATCTGTTTCACATTGTCTCAGATTCGCCCCGTATAAAATAGTTTTGATTTTTAGAGTGTATTTAATACTTAGTATGAGAAACGAGAAACAAAAATCAAATACCGTGTGGTTTCATTCATTAAACTGAGCACATTCATTTTACAATTCCTAATGCCTAACATATAACATATGCGTATAAGTCTACTGTGACAGTGCACTTCAGTGAATTATTATTTAAAACGTCTACTTAATCCCTAAATCATAAATGAAATGCATGTTGTAGTGTAAGTTATAACACCATAATACAATGTTTTATAAATTGAAAACTACAGACGCATGATAAATGATAAGTGTCCTATAAAATCATCTAAATATGAGACAACAAAATAAATCATAGTTCGCAGTATCAGTAAAAGTCTTTGCAGTTTGATTTCGGATTTGTACTGTAAAAAGTAATTTCTTTACTGTTTATTTTTTCATTTAAAAATCGTCATTTGAGAGTTTACCAGTTGCAACTGATTATTAATAACTTATGGGCTTGTAATATTTGAGAAATATAGAGTATTAGAAATCACAATTCACACGCATTTAAAGTTCATGTGAGTAAATAGTTCGAACTTTTTTTTCAAAACTAAATAATAATTGTAAATTGTCAAATCGCAAATCGAAAACGCAACAAAAGTTGACAAAAAACATTGATTTTTTAAAGCATAACTTACAAATCGTCAGAAACAATAATACTAATTCTAGTCATAAGCGTCAAAATTTATCAAAAGTTTTTACATTACAAGACAACTTTCATCATTACTTTTTACTTTTTAAAGATAGAGTTATTTTTGTTGTGACGCCTATTCTGTCCAGGATAACCTACAGGATTACGAGAAAAGGGGTCTGACCCCTGATTGGAGAAAGAATTTGAGCTGGAGCCTGCCATAGCGTTGGCAAATGATGATAAGGAATTGCCCATCGAATTTGTACCTGCGTTAGCGTTAGCAAATGAATTTGAATTTGAATTTGAGAAAGGATTATCTAATGAGTTTGCATTGCTATTTGCAAATGAGGACTGGAAGAGAGGATTTGAGATCGAAGCAGCGTTGGCATTTGAGGATGAGCTACCTCCACGTCCAAATGATGCAGCGTTAGCATTTGCACTACTAAAGTCTCCAAACGGTGAATCAACAGATGCAGCGTTGCTGTTACTAAATGAGCCTCCCTGTATTTAAAAAAAGACAGATAAAACAAGAACAAAAAAATTACTCATTGTCATTAATAATCATTTGTAATTTCTCAAAAAAAATAGTTACGCAGAAGATATACATTTGAAATTTGAAATGCCATACGTATGTCAAAAATCAGAAATGAAACGTGATATTTGATAAAACCAATGAAAATTTTTATAATTTATATATATTATACTTACATCCGGTCCAATTCTAAAAGTATTAGTATTTGCAAATGAACTTTGAACGCCTGGACCATCAATTGCATTTGCCATGGACATACTCCCTGAAATAGAACCATCGGGATTGTGCTGAAGCTCAAAACCTGGATCCCTTTTAACTCGTTTAAGAATCTCAACCTAAAAAAATACATGCATGATCCAAACAGAGGAAAAGTCAGACATCTTCGTATTGAAAAAACTACTGTTTATCATTTCTATTAACTATATTATTACTATAAAAATTGTAAGGTGAAATGAAAATGAACAGCTTCTGAATCTCTTCTGATATATATGTGTATTACATGAATGTTAAAACTTGATTTAAATTTTAAATACTTACCCCAGGCGCAGCTAATGTTTGTGTTAAAAATTGATGACTAAAATAAAGATAAAAGCTGATGACTTTAATAAAGATCAATTGAATGTTTACACAAGACGCCATATTTCACGCTTCTCACTTTTCACGGCACAGTCTTTGTGTACAGTACCCTTCGTCAAAACGATGAAGTCCTTTCTTCGAGCTTGCAAAATCACTACTGACTGCTAAACAAAAACTGGGAAATCTTAGTGTCTGGAGAGCTTGTGATAGAAGATATTCCTCTTTTTGTTTCTTTGTACATATTTGCCTTTATCAAGTACTGTCTTGCAATGTGTTTATATATGCATAATATATTATGATATTATCAGATATTATATGAAAATGACAAATATTTGCACGACATATAGCTAAGTAGCATGGCATAATGCGAAATAGTCAGGTATTTCAAGGTATAAACTATAGGAAGATATGCGTATCACAATCTATAACTGCTTATTCAAATCCTAATTTTGTAGATAATACACCTTCCTTGCAATTGGAATTCGTCACAGTTCACTGTACAAAAAGTAAAAGATACTAAAATAAAAAGTATGCAAATAATGTTCAAAGAACGCGAATCTACATATTATATATTTTACATGTATTTATGTTTCTTGATAATCACCCAGAGTCCACAGTTTGTCAGCTAAAAAAATATGACGGTACAATAGTAGTAGTAAGTTTACATAAAACACAAAATATTGACTATAGTAGAGAGATTTTTCATTTTCATACACAATAACATCAGCAACAAGTACTTGTATAATACAGAATACAGAAAGATAACAGATGCATCAATCCCAGTTTATTCACTTGCTTTGTCCATTTCTTTCCCACATACGACGACCAGGACCAGGACCAAATCCTGGTCGTGGATTATATTTAAATGGATTCCTTTGAAAATTATTATTCAATGTAACTTGATTAGCAAATGCATTGGCCTGAGCTTGAGAGGATGAAAACAAAGGATTAGAAAACTGAGACGAAGCTGAATTTGCACCCACTGAACTGAATCCTTGCTGCCCCTGACTTTGTGATGCAGAATTACTTTGGCTAAATCCAAAATTACTATTTGGGAATCCACCGTTCAATGAGCTCGACTGACTTTGACTTAAGCTAGAACCCTACACACATGAAAAAAAAAACGTTCTAAATTACGCATTTTTTAACTTAATTAATCAAATAAACTAGCAACTACATATTATGCATACTCGGCTATGATTAATCGACATAAGGAAAAGGTTATTGATAAATAGTCAAATATTTATGTATACTTACTTTCGGACCGAATTCAAAGCTTTGTGAGGCTGAAAATGCACCATCAAATCCAGGTCTATTCACAGCTTGAGACAAAGAAAATGTTCCAGATATGGAACCATCGGGATTTCTTTTATAACTCAATTGCCGTGGTGTTGGTTCCTAATTTTTCATTCATTTTTTTATTGTAAAATCACTCAATGGAATTTAATGTTAAACTGGCAATTAAAGGGATCTTTAGCTAATATTAAATGTAAATTCGGATATTCATGAACTGCTCACACTATCGTCCACAGTCCAAAGCAATTATGTGGATTTTCTTAAGCAAATTATGAAACCAAAGTACACCAGTATTATGATTAATTACTAATGCCATATGCCATATATAACTGTAAATTGTAAGTGAAGTTATATGAATAATTAGACAAATAACATGGTACAAAATTCTACGTTTTAAGGTGAACACATGGTTTTATTATACTACACATTATTGATTATTAATTATTAATCATGTTAGTTTCCTATTACATATTTCGTATTTATTAGTGTACCACTATAAAAAGTTTAAAAATCTACTTCTAATCATCATCACCATTCACCATGTCTCTCTATATTATCGGTACATTTCCAAACCGAGTTTATGCTTGTTGCTGTTGTTTGAAGGACTGTTGATTTAGACGTTGTCTCTCTTTCACCCAATCCGGGATGTTTGGTAAAGCTTGTACCACAGACAGATTTAAATTATTTGTATTACTGTGACTAGTTTCGAGCGGTTTGCCTCTTTCTTTACTGAAGTTAACACTATTGCTAAATGCATTACTAAGTGCAATGTTTCCTGATGCATGGTTTATAACTTGAGACTCTTTAGCGAATTAAATAAACAACAAAAGCATAGTTTAAGTATTTAGTAGTAGCAATAAATAATTAATATTTTAATATTAATGTTAGTCCACAAAGTTTAAAAATTAAAAATTATAACCAACAAAAGCACATAATATGCAATTTTCTATCCCAAAATACCTTGTAAACCTCCTTTTATAGATCCATCAGGACCAAACTGAACTGAAAACGGTGAATCCTGTTTTCATAAACATACATACATACATACACAATTTTTTTTGGGTTGTCCAAATGTCTACAGTCTATGTCAAAAGTTTTAACATATTTGGTACTAGTGTCACTTTTACTAAGCTGTTAAAATGGCCGTAAGTTTAATTACACAAATGTACATGGTAAATGTAAAAACAATGTCTACAAGCTGTCCAACGAGTACTATATAATTAATTAGGTATTAAACAAAATATTTGATAAATAATTAAGACTTACAGCGGGTGCAGCAATAGTGTAATCAGAAATAGTGCTTATTAAAATTAAATTCACAACTAATATGCAGAAATTCCTCATTTTTTCTATTTTTCTGGATATGTTATGAATTATAAAGAAAACCAGAAAAACAAAACCAGTAACCCGTACACTTTAAATATACACACACTTGTGAAGATGAGAATTGTGACTGATTAAGATTAAAGTTCATTACAGAAATCCTACTTCAGCTCGTTAGTTAACTGGAAATGTGAAGATAATTATAGGTATTAGATGTGTTTTCTGAGAAGTTTATCATGATAAACAAGAACACACGCATTTTTCAGGGGCAATATGTAATATGTACTATGTACCCATTTGTGAATATGTCTACTCTTCAAGCTATAGTGTATACTATGGATCGTAGTACCTGTAATAATATAGTGTTTAGCTATTTAGTATATTAGTCTCGTATAATTTATACATTTTAATGCATGTATTTATGCAGAAATGTACACATGTATATGTGTACATATGTGGCGAAGGTACAAAAGGTATTGTATAATATAAAATGCTAAAGTTTTTCCTTTGTACATAATGTAGTAATAACTATAATTGTATAATGACTTTTCATGCCTTCTTTCAAAAGAGATGAGTTAAAGGTATGAGGAATGAGGAACTGATATTATCATAGTATAGAGAGAAACTAAACTATACACCTACTAATTGTAATGTCTAATTCAGAGCTACCTCGCACCTCTTCATATAAGCAATATTCTTCATTTTCTACGTCTAATGTCTATTCTATTCATAACAGGTATATTATGCAGGTGCACTGTTATTGTACATCATAATTATTTTTGGAAATACACATGTACATACATCCTAAAAGGATAAGATATTATATTTCTTTTACATTCATATAAATTCTCTCATATTTCATACTCACATAATCAATAATCAATAATAGGCTACATACTGTCATATGTTGAGTTACTTGGTGTTTTCTTTTTCTTTGAACTAGCACCTTGATGATAAGAGTGTTTAAAAATGAAAAAGGATAATGGTAATATCAATGGTTAGATGGGTTTTTAGTAAATTTAAACATCATTATTTTATTCCGGACTCAAGAATGCATATTTTGAAATGGATAGTATAATATATGATTAAATCTGAGTGAATATTTATTTTTTACTTGTTCCTCTAAAAATTACAGGAAGTTTGACAAAATTACCAATACGGTAATTGGTCATTCAATTTATTTTCTATTTATTCGTCAATGCATGCAACCTTGTGTATTATTGATTTGGGTAAAACCCAAGGTACTCGATCAAATGAGAATCTACAATATACGTTTCTGATGTAAACAATCTATGTACATAAAATGTATTTTGCTTCTGATACATTAGAGACATTAATCATTAGTGTAGAAAATAACATAAAAGATACATAAAAATATACTGTTTATATATACCTGTTTGCCAAACTGGTAAACGGATAAGTAAAAGGAAAAGCAAAAAATATTATGCTACTTAGACCAAGAAAACGTCTTCTACACATTCAAAAATGTAGTTTCTATTACAAAATAAATAAATAAGTACGTACATTACTGTAGCAGTTTAGTCAAATTGGAAGATCCTGAGGTTGCACCCGACGAATCCATAGTTTTAGATTTAAATAGTGCCTTTTGTAAGTTTCTGACTGCTGTTGAATTTAATGGAGTTGATATATTTTGGGATTTGGTTCCTGTGATTTTATTATTAGTAGTCATATTATTATTTTGTGCTGATAAACTGGGACGAAAGGATTCGGGTATAATTAAACCAGCATTAACTTCCTTTTTCTTCTTTTTCCTTTTTCGCTTGCCTTCATCGCCACCACTACCAAGAAAACTGGAATTAGGACAGGAACTTGGTGTTTTTGTTTGAGAATGAGGAGTTGTTGTTGTGCATCTCTTAATTGGTTTAGTTAAAGAGATTTTACAGACAGTATTGCAGTTCTTACATTTCAGTTCCTATAAATTGAATTAAAGAAATAAACATTAAAAAAATGTCTCTGATTTGTTTACACAGATAATTATTGTCCACAATACAAAATATAGAGTGACTTTTATACTTAAAAGACTTACACAATAATTTTTAGGAACAGAACGTTTTAAGAGATACTTTTGAAATTTAGTTAATCCCCACATTGTGTCTAAAGTAGCCGATGAAGATGAAGACAGCAAATTTTTCCTCAAACGAATAGCTTTTCTAGGAATTCGGTTAGATGGTAATACTTTGAAACTATAATTGCCATTTGTCAAAAATGATTCTCCACACACTGTACAATTGGACAATTCCTCACTTTTATTAACACTATTCATATTGACTTTAATATTTAATGATGATCAAAAATTAAAAACATTAAAAAAAATCCAGAAAAATATCACATCATTTGCGTTTGAATGTTCAAGTACATCTATGAGAGATTCTGCTTACAGTGTGTATGAAAGATGCATAAGGAAAAAATATATTTTAATATTTGATTTAACTGTGATTCAAGTTTAATGAAATACATATTGGTGTGTATTTAAATTTCTTTATTCAATTTTTACAAATATCACTGCACATCATTTAAGTAAACATTGAAGTATATATTTACACATGCTAACTATTTTGTTGGACAAGGACGTTTTCACTGATAATTCATTCATTTCTCTCTACCTTTTCTATCATTTTTACAAATATCTAAAACCTAAATACGTCTCTAATATATATACATATATTATGTTCTATATACATATCATTGCAATTTCAAAATTAGATATATTTTTTTCGAATACATGTATAATAATATTGTATAGAGAGAGATCACTATTGAATCATAATCTATTTTTATATTTTTCCTATACTTGTTTCGGATATGAGAAGATAGAGATAGATACTTTTTTCAATTTTACCTTTCATTTGGTGTGTATAATATATATGGATTAATGTATATATCTATATGTGTATAGAATGTATCATCATATAATACATAGTTGTGCCTTTTTTAGTGTAATTTATATACTTTAATTTTTCCTTCTAAAACATACCAAAGTCACAAAACACAATTTAAATATATATATATATATATAAGTTGTATATAATAATATAATTTAGTACTCACAGTAATATTATATTAATAATAATTAATAATATATAATTTATACCATGATCATGAAATACATAATAGTTTAATTCGTGACTATGAAAACTATACATAACATATTATTATTATAGCTTTATTTTTTAGTACTACAAACACTACTACTATTATATTATTATTATTATACAAGAAAATAGCAATTTCACAAGTACAGAAAGTTATATATATATGTAGATTGTAATCATTTTCTATCATATATAATATAGAATATATTTCTTTTATATCATATTTAGTAAGAAAGAATCATCTATTTATTTCAATAAATATTCCTACATTGTATTTATATTATTTTTATTATCTTTGATTTCGTGAAGTATATATATATTATATATTATACAAAATTGAAGCGCGTAAAAAAACACAAACATCCACAAAATCAAAATAAGAATAACAAGCGTAAATTTTTGTAGGTATGTATAATATTATATTTATATAGCATTAAAAAAAACAAGAAAAACGTTATCAAAAAACAAATATTCTCTTTGAATTCATCACATATTATTATAATATAACAAATCTATAAAACATAATAATATTGCATTCGTGTAATTCAAACACAAATTAATTTTCCTTTGGTTCAACTGAGAGTAACTTACTAAAAGACGTAAAGTTACATGTAAAAAAAAAATACTCTCAAAAACACTTTTCAAACAATTATTATTATTCTAAAATAATAAAATACATTTTGAAAGAAGTATATATATATATATATATGTCACACTATCCCATTTCTTTGTTTACATAAATAACATTGTAACATATTATTATTATTGATATTATATATAGTTTACACCATGTGAATTCATCATCATTCACTATTTTCTTGAATTTGATGGTTCTCAGATGATGATGATGAGGATGATGATGAATTTGTTGAAGATGTTGTGGTTTGTTGTTGTGTTTTATTAGTTTGACCTCCTTTATGATTTAACATGTCTGTAACGACAACTACACTGCAGCTTGTAACGACCGCATTAGCAGCATGGGATGATGATAAAGGAGTATTAGTTGTACTGTTTTCATTTGGTGATAGAACATTTGAATGCGGAGAAGTAGACGAGCAATGATTCGGGGAATTTCCGTTATGCCCATTTACATTATGATTCATAGAATTTTCCATATAATCCGTTGAAGTAGTATTACTACCACCCTGTTCTATAGTTTTTTCAACGTTTTGCAAAGTATGACTACTGCTAATGGACGGATGGAATCCAAGGCCATCAACTGATTTCTGAAAACCAAATATATATATTTTTTTTGTTAAAATATAATATTACTATAATGTTTCACTAGAAAACTTGAAGTTCATAAATCAATAATAACAATAAAACAATTACATTGTATTATGAACAAAGTAATTACAAGTATTTATTAGTTATTTACCTTTCCAATTACCGCAATGACAACTGATCCTGTCACTTGCGCAACCCTGTTCTCCACTAAGTAAAACATGTATTCATCATACAAAAGCCTGTGGAAAAATAAAGATGAAAATAAATCACAATAATTAAACTTTGCCATTCCCTCACTTATTTCTATTGAAATAATCAAAACCAATTGAATTTTCTTTGGTATACTATTATTATGTGCTAAGTGCTTACCGAAGTAAATGAAATGATCCAAAACTTGCAGCACTTCGTAAAGTCAAGTCTCGTATGACTAGGGAGCTATAAAAAAGAAAGAAAGAAGATAACATATGAGTAATGTTTTCAAAATATTACAAAATTTACTAATCTCGAAGTTTTTATTATATATAAAGGATAAAGGTTTGCTATTTCTAAATCAATATTCAATACAAAATTAAAATTACCTATAAAACGACCACTTGAGGAGGAAATGACGAGCAACTTGGACAAATCGAGGAGATTCTAAATGTGGACCAAGACTAGAAAAATGAATACAAAAGAGAGCAATTATTATTAAAGATCAAAACTCCATTGAAATATATATAGAAAAGAAAAAAAACAATAAACTCGTTGAATTTGAAACAAATCAAATAGTATAGGATAAAGGATAATCAAAATTAACTCATTATTATGAAATCATACATTCGATCAACAACGCCTTCCAGCCAAACAGCCCACTGTTCAAGAGTGTGTTGTTGAGCTAAAGTAGCTTTAAATTCTTGTTCCAAACTATTCGGAACTATATCTCCACTACATCCGCATACCCAAGACGCCTATAGTAAAATATAAACATTATGAATTTGAAATTGCTTATTCATATCATGTATCATGTAATACTTACGATCAATCATTTAGTAAAAATTTCAAAATCATTGTAACTTTATAAAAAGAATTCCAGATAATAATATACCTGTTCTTCAACATTGTGAAAGTCTACTCGGTTAAGATCTGAGAGCATTTGAGTAATTTGATTTTGATTTTGTAAAACAGCTGAAAAATACACAATAATAAAATAAATACCATTATTATTTATTATATGCACATAATTTGTATTTTATATTATTACTTTTACTCTCGTAATAATTTCTATAAAAAAATATTATAGAGTGAACCAAAATTACAAAAGCAAAATGCATATACATTATTTTTTTAATATTTTCTAAAGTATATTTTATGCATTATGTACTGTTGACTTACCTCGGGCGGCTTGAGCTAAATGATTTAAAGATGTATAGCGTCGTAAAGTCTGTGCAAGAGCATTTACAACAGAAACTTTCACAGTCACCATTTCTTCTGGATACCCAATCATTGCATTTGTTAGCCATGCTTCTAAAGTCTTGGCAAAATTACGGATTGCTTGTGTCATAGAGCCTAAATATTGGATAATCACAATATTAAAAAGTTTAAGTCTATACAATACAATACACATTAAGAATAAACTCAATAAACTAAGTAAACAGAAAGTCATCCTATGTAGGTACCTTACAAAACACTTTTTTACTTAAAAATAGAGATACTTACTTGGTATTGGACGTAAAACATCAGGTAAAAGGATTCCAACAATACTACATTAAGTATAAAAAGGAGAAAAAAAAAATCAAATTATAATACAAATTTTACTCCCCGATTATTTATGTTAAAATACTTACTACAATACATACAATACTACAATATATATGGTTTATGCCTTACGTTTGATAAAAATGATAATCTGTTTCTCGTACGAATTCTTGAACCTCACGCACAGTACATAATACTTGCAATTTTTCTCTACAAATGACAAACAAAAAAAAACAATACAAAAAGGCACAATGAATAAATTATCCTGTTTTTGCATTGCATGTTTTGACATTTTCTGATTTTTAGCGTTTAACATTCTATCATTTATTATAAGCTAATAATTATACTATACACATACATAATAATAGTAATATTAACAAAATATAAATATCAAATAAATTTATTCCAAGTTCTACCACTTTCAGAATAATGAATGAATTCTATTAATAAACAAATTTCATCCATCAGTTGTAATATTCTAATAAGTTGTATTATTCGAGATTCCATATTATTAAGGTTCATGTTTACTATGGACTATATATATTCAATAAAATGCAAAAATATAATGAATAAAACTGAAATGTGTATGTTGCAATAGTTGTCTCAAAAGCTTACAAAACACATAATATGGAATAACTAGTAGGATTACATGAATAATTACATTATTAATAGATTCATATTTTACGTTACTAAACAAATTGAATGAAAAGGCTGCTAAAAGCCCTAAAAAGCGACATGTCAAAAGAATATTTTCCAACTAGTTCTGGTATTTGATAATTGAATTTTTGAATTAATTAATAATTAATTAATTATTAATTAATTAATTAATTTTTTTTTACTTTTAGTACAAGAACTAAATATTATGCCTTACTTGGTCATTATTTTGTATTCATGTGATGTTCCAATGTGATTAATTGGTGAATCAGTTCTCCAAAAACTTCTCCAGTAGGATTCAACTTGGCTCAGTTGGAAAGTTGAGAGTGCTTCAAGTAAAGACTGTAATACCAATACATAATTTATTAGTTATTTTTTTGGGAATAATATTTTCTGTTACATATTCTGTTTTCTGTTACAACAAGAAAATTACACAATCAGCAACAATAATAATTATTATTAATTATTATTAAATATTAAATATAAATAATATATAGGATCATGTACAAATATGTAAATAAATCAAGTACCTCACAATGCTCTCTGTACAAATTTTGGAAAAAAATAAAATCATCTACTTGAAGCCCTTTTGATATTTCTACTGGAATTTGAACTGATAATTCAGGAATCATTTCTAAAGCTCCGGAACACTCTCCTAGGTATTGTTGAATGGTGAATGGATCATTAACATTTATTCCAGCGTCGTACTGATCACCTCCACTTCCACTGGTTCCTTTGGATGTTTTGAGGCGTTTATTGGCTCCTTGAACATGTCCACTGACATTATTGTTGTTATTAATACCAATATTACTTCCCCTACTACTAACTCCTTCATCTCCACTCCCACTTTGACTATGATGATGATGATGTTGACCGACGGAACTTGGACTACCATTGTGATTACTGGCATTTACATGATTTGGACTACTGCCACTCTGACTTGCTAACCCAGGATCATTCTCTTCAGTGACATTGACTGAAAACATTATAAAAAATCGAAATTATTTATATACCTCACAATAAATAATAACCTTGATGGGAAACTACTTAAACGTACTTCGTTTGTAATCATTAATCATTGTTATTCCATAAAAAAAATACCTAATGGTGAATTTGGCTTCAAACGGATGCCGTAATAGTGATATTTTGAATTTCCACGAGTTCCCAATCTTCGAGTTCTTAAACCCAAAAAGACGGATCTTATCAATTTACCAAAGGATGCTGCATTTACAGGGTATAAAAATATAGAATCAATTATTACACATTTTACTGATGTTCTGTACGATATGCATACTTTTTTTGTTGTGAATCTGATTAATTATTAGTACATTATTGATTAAATGACGCATAGTAGTAATAACAGCTACATTTTTTGCAAAATATGAATATTTTCAATACTAGAACAAACGTTTAACTTACCGGCGTTGACAGGGTCCAACTTGTGTTCATTACAATGACGAAGGTAATGGTAGTATAAAGTTGACCGGGGTAAAGAAACACCTTCCGCTGTTTCATAGTTTTCAAGGAGCCATGCAACCTTTAAAATTTGTAATGAAATCAGTTTTCAATCAAGTTTAACTATATATGTACTTATTTTGAATCACACTATAGATTATGCTTCATTTCCACAGTTTAAGACTTGTTCTTTCAGCAAAATCATACAAATTATTATACAAAAATAGTATTACTTATTAATATTTTTTATAAAGCAATTTCCAGTTTCATATTATATTTTTTTTAAAATAATGTTATTTCATGTCTTCTACTATAGTTATATATAATGACACTGTATACTGTATGCATAGACAATTTCAATTAAGTGTTAGAAAATTTTATAGGTAACTAATGACTTTATGCATGAAATTTAAATGTATTAAGTATTGGATAATATTATATATATATTAATTTTACTAATAAGAATTATTTTTTTCTTTAAAGAGTTGACTTTTTATACAAATGACAAAAGCAGCTATATATAAAAACATTTAAACATTGAATGGAAAGTACAAGAATATTTGTACAAAAACAAAACGAGCTGTCACCTGTCATGCACTATTATATATATATGTACTTTGTACTATAATTCGTGTAAAACAAAAGGTTAAAACTCGAATGCTTAAAAATTAATGATTAATGTTAATAATGTATGTGAAAATTAAAAACTACATAGTAATATTGAATTATTGGTAATAAAATCATATGAAATGAATAAAACAAAGATGAATAAATAAATAAATAAATAATAAAAATAAAGTGCATACGGTAATAGGACAGAATTTTGTGACGGAAGATACGCCTAACGGAGACATATTTCCAGCAGCCTCAAATAGTTGACTTTGAAGACGTTGATTGCTACTATTATGGGAGAAATAATTGGATTCCATCGACTCGGAATTCAAAAGCAATCGAGAAATATCCATATCAATTAAAGATGACGATGATTGACGAATTTTCGTCGGAGAATGACCAGCAAACATTGACGATCCCAAATGCGAATGCGATTTTCGAAGATTACTAACATTACTATTAATATTAAATCTTTTATCTTCATTTCTGACTCTTGAACTGGTGGTAATTGATCCACTACTACTATTCGGCATATTATTAAAGGGTGCGTATTTTAGGGATTTGGGAAAAATTGGCGGTTCGTCTTCCTCTTCTTCGCCATCTGAAGTTTCTGTAAGTAAAACGACAGACGGTTGCAACTGTACAAACGATTCATCATCCTCTTCCTCCTCCTCCTCCTCCTCTTCGTCACCGTCTTGACACTGAGGAAATTTTTGACCTTGTTTAACAATTTTACTGTTATTACTGTTGTTGATAGTATTTTCATTACGTGTATTACTGCTGTTAAACGATTCTATTCGACTGATTTTTGCTGGGGGATAAAGAATAGGGGGTGTCATTGGATGATGTCTTTTTACTAATTTTGGTAATGCGTTCATATTTGTCATAACAGTACTCCGTTGCGATTTCATATTCGGTGTTTGCTTATTCTGCTCGTAGAAAGGAAGAGACATTTTTGTTTTTTAGTATATAGTGATGAAACCAAGTTGAGTTGAGATGAAGAAAGAGTGGTAAAAGTGTAAAAAAAAAACAAACAAAAAAAAACGAAACTTTGAAAATAAACTTAAAAATAAAATAGGTATAAACAAGTTGCTTGCTATTGTGTATGAAAGCGTAAACATAAATCACATTTTAAGTGCCTCAGATTCTTTGCATGGACTAAGACTAACAAGAAGCTAAAATATTATATAAAGAATATTTGTAATAAAATTTCATTCATTACATAAATAAACATTGTATAAAGGATTCATGTAAAATTTCCATTACAAAATTTTTCAATTTTTTAAAAATTTTCTCCACTGTTTTTCATTCTAATGTAGTGAGCCTCCCTCCTTTTATAATAATTGCTTATAAATACTGATTTGAAATTTTTAAGTAAACTGGAGTTTCGAGACGCAGTAGATAAGAACATCAAATAAAATCTACTACAGTACCAAAAAAAACACATGATAATTCAAGTTTAGGTTCAAGTTAATACGGGATGATTGACTTACAGTAGCGGGTGAGATACGAGTAGCATGAGAAATATTGTGTTGTCCTTCAATTTCCACACTAATGCTACTGGTACTATTGTTATTATTATTGTTGTTATTGGTTGTAGGAACCAAGTAAGTAACTCCACTCTCCTAACAAACATTCAAACAGTCCAATCAAAAACCATGATCAGATTATAGCGTAAAAAGTAGAAAATAAGTCGTATAAATAAAATCTTTACAAAAGACTGCAACAAGAATGAGTTTTACAGAAAACCAAATATATATATATATGTTATACACACACAGAAATACGTTATTCATTTGTTAAAAGAGGGAAAAGTTAGTTGTATAACTGTAAAATAAATTTAATAAATATTTCAATGGAGTGTTATTTAAAAATGAAACCTTTCTTACCTGAGTATAAGCAGCGACTGTGGTTGCACTGGGATTAGTAGTTGTCGTATAATATTGTGCAGAGCCACTGTAAATTGTATTTGTATCATTTACAGCCGTGTATACGGGATATGCCCTGTGTATAATCAAGTAAATACAGTAGATGAAATATTATACTGAAACCCAATCGAGCCAAAAACTTTGATTTCTATTATCATTGTCTAATTTACAAACTTTTAACGTGAATAGTAAAATATTGATGATGATGATAATTATTATTATTATTGTTATTGTATTATGTAGTTTTATTTTCATGTACACAATACTGTTTTAAGAACTTGAACAATTGAAAATTGAAAGCATTGTAATTTATAACGAAAGCAAAACAAGAATATTACTAAAATAAAACAATAGAAACCATACAAATTCTAAATGTTACTATGCAATCGCTATCATTTGGCAACAGTTCTCTATCGCGTAGCGTAGATACTCATGTAATTTTAAAATTCTTTTTTTTTCTAACATAATTCCATTGTTTTCTAAACAGTTTCTAAAACAATCATTGTATAATATTGTATATACCTATGTAAATACATACATACATACATGCAAAGAATACAAGTATGTAGAGAGTAAAGACTAAGATGTATCATATTATATGGTAAAGCCAGAAAAGGAAATCATATATTACTTTATACATGTGTATTGTGTACAGATATAGAGTTACATTCACGTTTATGGCTTTTTATCTACATGTTTGTTTTCCAAAGAAAAGCTCGTTATCAATAATTATCAATATGTTGTATGAATGAGAATCATTAATACACACTGGTCATTAAATTACCAAGAGCAAGTATATTATTATCAGCAACACTTACATATTCTGTCCATTTGCTGCTACAGCGGCGGCTGCAGCGTATAAAGTCGCCTGGTCAGAACCTTCAACATAGGTGACATAGGATGCATTTTCTGTTACAGCTTCAGTTCCGACTGTCTCTCCATCAACTACATTATCAAGAAAAGATTTAAATGTAAGCATAATAGTTTAGAATTTAGAATAAATGTCCATATATACATAAAAATAGGTAGGTATTAGCTATTCATACGAGCTACAAAAAAAACTTTGTAGAATTTAAATTTAGTGCTTTTCAAACTAATTTAGTATTATTTTCAACTAAAGGGACTTTTCTTTTACACTTTTTTTTTGTTTCAAAACTTGTACTAACTACCAAAATTCGAATGTAATCCCCTCATTGTTTTGAAATCCGAATGAGAAAACAAAAGATCTGTTGAAGGGAAACAGCATTTCAAAGTATAAAAACATTTCTACAACTCGTATACCACTAACTGTAACAGGTACAGTACTTCAATTAGTACATTCTGACACTGTACTCTTTATATGTGCTCCGCATGTTATATGCTAAGGGGACTGGATCCTGAATGTTTTCGTTGTTGCTGATGCACCCTGGTATATTATACTGTATGTACGTAAGAATCAAAAACACTGTCCATAAAAGTTGTACAAAACAGGTGGATAGTTTTTCACTTGTATTGCCAAAAGGACTAGCAAAAAGGAGACTAGAGACGAGGAAAGAAGAAAGGAGGAAATCGTATACTGATACAATAAAATGCTTTCATTATTTACGCTACATGGACATCCGTATACAGTACAGAATTACAGGAAAACACGAGAAAATTCAGTGTCACTCATTCAGATACTACAATGTTGTATACATTGAGAGTGGAAAGCAGACAAAAACAACGAGAAAAAAAGGGAAAATAGCAAAAGGGGAGAAAAAAACTTGTCGCTTTACATGTATTTTCGGGTGTACATACCATTTCATAGTCTGCAAGCTACAAGATTTCACGCTCCCGTGTACACCACTACACACACGCGCTCGTGAAAGAGAAATAGATCATGTACATACTAAATCTACCTGAGAAGGGGAGGGAGAGTTACCGAAATCCTTCATTTCATGCTATTGGTAAGCACTACCATCATCGTCATCATCATCATTATGATTTCATTCAATATTGTGTATTAGTTCAAATGGAAAAATAGTCCCTCTTTCTCATTTATACAGAGTTCATTTGACGAAAATCCACGATAAAAGTACACATAGGTAGGTACATCTATGGATACATTCTTATATTTACAATATGCATCATGCATATCCATGAATAGCCACTCTTACATGCATACAGGTGTATACATAAAGTGTATAGATATGAATCCGAAAAAGGTTCAGACTATCACCTCTGCGGAAATCGAGAGAGTTAGAGAAATACAAAATATCTCTTGTACTTTTTCTTTGCCCTTTCTCTATCTCTTTCTCTCTGTTGTATGGATGAGAGAAAAAGAGAAACATAGGGAAAATAAATCCTATGCTTTTGGCGACAGATTTTTCTAGCAAACTACAAAAACTTTATCCCCTTGATGGTATATATATATAATGTAAGCACAGCCATGTTAAAGTAACTCTGAAAGTTTTGTTGTTACTCATCATACCTTCTATATAATATATTAGAAGATGTGATGATACTTTAACATGGCTGTACTTTAACTCTTGCTCTTTTCCTATGTATGTATGTACATTAGAAGGTTTCAAAACACCAGACTATTGAGAAATTTAAAATGCGAACCAATTATATTCATTCCTTTAAGAAACTATACAAAAAAAACCAGCTCATTTGGATTAGAGGTCGACCAAGAGCACCAAAGTTTATCATGTGTTTTAAAAATGAGCATTCACCACGAAATCGGACATGATGCTGGTGGGGGGAGAAAGGGGGAGGAGGTAGAATTTTTTTGAAGATTAATTAAATTGAAGTCTTTAAACATCCAATAAACCAACATTCTCAAACAATAACTTCTCAGTTTTCGCGGAAGCAAATAACCACAAAAATCGAGTGGTTTTTCGACTCTCTAGGCAACAGAAAAGGGATTCTTTCCGGTTTTCCCCTTTTGAAAATTTGAAAGCGGCTAGGGTGACTTCATTCTGATGCTAATAAAAATTTTAACTCCTCCCCTCTGCCTTCCACTACTATTATTATTCAGGATGTTAAAGTGAAAGCTGATTTAAAACACATCACAAACTTTAACACTGGCTGACTAAACTTTAGTGACCTTGCGTGACATAGTAAAAGAGAATTTAAATTTCTCAATCAGTTGATTTCTTGAACCTATATAATATCCACATTACACATTATGAATTGCCCAAGAAAAACGAATATCCCTGACCGCCGTAATTTTGGACATGTTTGTACATCATCGTCTATCCGAGAAATATGTGAAATACAAAGGAAACTATATAATTACTTTTTATTATACATGCATGATGTCTCACATTGAAGATTCCACTACACACAGTGAGCTCGTCCATTTACATTTATTCAACTTTTGAATTTTAAATCTTAATCATTATATTAGCTAGTGTTACATGATATTATGATACTACAAAATGAGAAAACGGTAAAATCCACAAGTACTTGAAACTTGAAGGTTCTTACTTTAATTACTTACACGTGACAGAGATTTTTTTATGATTTTTTCAAAAATAAGAACAATAATAATTACGTTCAACAAAGAACGAAAGAGTTCTATATGAAATCTAAAATAAATATAAACCCATCTGAAAATTTGCGACACCAAGTCTAGTTTCTGGTTCATAAAATTTGAATATTCCTACATCAAATTTTGATGACTAAAAATTGTGAATTCTATCCCTAGTCCACGAGATAGAACTTTCATTCAACATATACATATGTAAAACAAAATTATTATTGGTATAGGGAGATCCGGTAGACACGCATATATACTCTAAACTCTAACTTTCTCTATCAGTTTTGGTGGGAGAGACGATACATTCACATGTACACAAACTTATTACTTATAAGCATCCCAGCTAATTCCTTCTTTGATCTTTTCTCGCATACATCAGATAAGGATTCTTGTACTGGCATTAGATTTCTCATTCCCTATTCCCTATTATACCGCTCAGTGTACATTTTGCTTATTTTCGACATTCGACGTACATCGTTCATCTCTTTTTTACATGACATATATAAAAAAGGCATGATTCAGTATAATATTTTTCAATATTCAAATTTCAAATCAAAAGTTGTGCACATTGAATCATAATAACGTCTCTCATTTCTTTTCCTACTAATCATCATCATCATCGTCGTCCTCTTTTCCAGTTCATCATAATCAGTGCGACAACCTCCATTTTCATTTCTTTCATGCATGCATTATTTTCTTTATATCAAGAGGAAAAATTCCCTTTCTTTGCCATAATATTTTATTTTATTTGTTCGCAATTTACATACGAAGAACGTCCAAAATTTTATCATGGTAAAATAGGCATTCCTAGACAGCGTGATTTTAAAAAGTAAAAATTTTTTACATGAAATCAAATCATACGTTTCTTGAATTGACTACTTGTTGCATAGATACATAAACTGAAGCATGTATTCATGTGAAATTTATTCTGTCTAGAGTGTAGAGTCTAGAGACGTACATGTTTTTGCACAAGTATTCTTTCATAACGTCATAAAATGTAAAAGTCTACCATTTGTTCTTTCATTTTTGACTTTACTTTGGCCAGTTTTTGAAGTTACTCCTTCTCTCTCTTATTACATTTCCTACTTGTTACTTTACGAAAATATTTCATCGAGCGGATGATACGGCTCAAAATCCTCTCAAAATAACGTTAATACCATGATTGGAACTTCCTTTACTAAATTCTATTCTATAACATAATAACAGATATTGGATAGCAAGTATCATTATTTATTGAATGATGTAGGGTGACAATAAATATTTTATACACAAGATTGTTCCGTGGAAAGAAGTACTGGAGAAAATCGGATCCAGTGGTATTCTGAAGATAAATGTGGTCTTCTTTTGCATGATTCACCTTTTCTACATCATCATATTTCTATGTATTACTGTTGTGTACTACACGTTCTAGTCCTGTCGCATTTCCTGTCTCATCATATCCACACGCATCACGCGTATATGAACAGCATGAAAATTTCAGGAATCAAGATCAAAACTAATGCTATTATTATTATTATTGTATGTGATAAGGTGTGCCGTAGAAAAATCAGTAAGTATATTAAGTAATAATATCGAGTACATAAAAAAAATAACCGTCTGTGCATCTTGGTGTAAAATTATCAACCAAGTTCATCGTTATCTAGTCCCAGTGGAGCAGAAATAATCAAATGTTTTTCTTTTTGCCGTTCCGTTAAATCCTTGTTAAGTCTCTCAAGTGTACCCAATATAGTTCACTTCCTAATACAATTCGATGGTACTTAACAATAAAACATTGAAGCATAAGTACTTCCATTATCAGCTTACATCATTTTTCATATACATATATACATACCATGTTTTACAACTATGTATAAAAATCCATTGATTTGTTTTTAAAGCAAGATTATGACCATGAATCATGCACACTCTATGATTATTCTATTTTCTTCAAAGTATGTCTTGGCACTATGACTTATTTTACATGTTATTATTAGATGAAAACCAATATGTCAAAATCATGTAAAACATCATTAAAATTTTTACCTGTTATAGTTACATATTGAGGAGAAGGGTCCACCAAAGTAGTACTATTGTTTGAATTGGTATTCCCAGGTGTTGGAGGATTTGGTGTACCTCCGGAACACGGAGGTGAATTCGGGGTTCTTGAGGTTGACGGTTGAACTGCACCCCCTGACAGTACCTGTTTCATTTTTTGTTCGAATGAAGAGTCAGCTTTTAACAAGTGAATTTAATGTACACATAGTTTTGTAACATAAAAACTAATACGTTTCCTTGCTGTTTTTTTTATTGTTTATGAGTTATGAGACGAGATACCTGGGACGGAATTTGTGCAGCGGCGGTAGTGGCTGATTCACTCCTTCCATTCTCCTCAGGACTCAGTTGTTCATTCTGTGTTAAAAGTAACAAAAAAAAAGTACATATTATACAGTTATTACTAGCTTAGTTTTGGTAGTCATTATCTTAGCGACGGAAAAAAGCTATCAAAGTTTTAGGTTTCGGGTGAAAGGTGAATGGAAAAGGATATATAAATAATCACATTTGAATATAGATGGATATAAATAACATTTTTATGGTGCATTCTACAAAGCTATTGTGGTGGAACGAAGCAAAAAAAAAACTCAAGAAAACACAAACATAATGTTACATGATATTACTGCATGGAAATGCTTAGAAAATAGTTTATCAACAATAGTTTTCCATATTCTGTTTCAATACACTCATAATACACAATACACACATATATTCAACTTTCAACTACACAAAAAGTCGGAGAAAGTAAGTGAAACATGATCCTTTGACACTGCAATAAAAGGAAGTCTTATCATGAAGAATCCATTCATTACTTGAAGTGTATTCAAAGGAACATAGTTTGTCAATTCAATATTCTGCTCACCATGTACCATCTACAATGTACAATGACCAATGTACATAAAAGCGTGCTTACTTTTGGAAACTGGTAAATTATATATAAAATTTGGAAGATGAAATAAATCCACACATGTCCATTTATTCACAAGAGTCATACACTTTCGGCTTAAAAGCACAATCCCTTCATAATAATATTGTAAGCGTGTAATGTGTACAGTCTACAATGTACACAGTACACTCTTTGAGAAGCGAGCGACAGAGTCATCGCGGTGGAGAAATTAGGACTTGTACCTTCCCACTACTTTTTTTCTTTCTCAAAAAAAAATAGGACGCTATTTTTTCTGGAAGGCATTTCTTCCTTCCAGAATTTAGTACGTGCCGGCCAGCCTTACTGAGTAGTTGTGTGTTGTGATTTTTCCCCTACCCCCGAAATTCCCATTAGTAAATTTTACATTTATTTTCCCCGTTTTCCCCGTGTTTTGCTAATTGTGTTGTGTAATTAAATAGTGATATATACAAAAAGTATATATCACTAAAATTGGTTTTATTTATATATATATATATTTATATTTTTTTTAAAATTATTTATTGGAGATTTGTCCCCGGCCATGTTTTTATTTGTACGTAAGTACATGAGTGAGTGTGAGTGATTGATCCGGCTCCTTTTCGTTGAAGTTTATTTAATTACAACCGTAATTAATTATCCCCCGGTCCCTTTAAAATTACCCCCGTTCCCCCATTTATATAATTGGTCAAGTTGGTGTAAAATTTTTATTTATTATCAAAATTTTGATTTGGAAAATTTTGTCTATTCTTTATACGTACGTACATACCTATATATATGTATATATTATTATAGTAAGTCCTGATAATTCATTTATATTTCCTGTTATAAA